>QKYT01000572.1:51075-78700 GCA_003550305.1 Glomus cerebriforme | reverse complement strand
GTAAATTCGAATACGAACATGGATGATAGATCTTCTGAATTTGATCATAATAATTCAGATGATGATCTCACAACCGTACCCATGAGTAGCGAATATGTTGATTCTCTTACAGGAACATCGTCAAGATCATTTAATGACCATGCATCAAGTTCAAGTTCATTCGCAGGACCACCATCATCGAGACCATTTAATGATCGTGCATCAAGTTCAAGTTCATTCGCAGGACCACCATCATCGAGACCATTTAATGATCGTGCATCAAGTTCAAGCTCAGGTTCATTCGCAGGACCACCATCATCGAGACCATTTAATGATTATGCTTCAAACCCTTCTACCGGACCATCATCAAGGCCGGTTAATGAATTTGCATCAAATCCAAATTCATTTGCAGGACCATCAAGGCCACGTGCATCAAATAATTCACCATCAAGGCCACGTAATGAACAACAAAGACGACGACCAAAAAAGCATGGAAATAATAATAAATTTGATAACATGTAAATTAATTATATAAATTTATAATTGTAAGAATAGCTGAATTATTAATTAGATTAGGTAGTATTTGACATAGTTTAGTTGTATAACAGTTTTTAAGGCAAATAAATTAAGTAAAATTATTTTTTAAAATTTTTTTCTTCGTGATAAAATTAGTATATATATTTTGATAATTAGGTAAAAATCTCGTGTATAAATAATATGGGGTATTACAGTATTATAAAATAAAATTTTCATGCAAAGTAACCGGATATTTTAAATTCCCCAAAGTTACGACCATTTAAATTTTATTACCAAAGAAAAGAGTATACTTTTTTTATATACAAAAATACATACCAGATATGGTTTCTTTCTTATATACAGTATTTCATTGGCAGATTATAATGGCAATTAACCACATCTCACATGAAAATAATCAGTGAACTGAATCTGCATATAAGTTTTTGTGGTTTAATTTTTTTTTATGGTTATATATATTTCGACGAACTTTTTTTATTTCTATTTTATTTTTAACCCAATGATACAAGTTGCATTGAAGTGATTGAACGTCTAAGAATTTAGATGTTAGGGTCCTTTCATTTATTTAACTTATAATGTTAATATGAATTTTAGAATGCAGATATCTTCTTCATTGACATAAAACCACTCTTCCCTCCAACTTTAACCATCAACAATCTTATAAAAACGCTTTTGATTCTTTCATCACTGATAATAAGCCAAAAATGCCTCCAAATGCTTTATCGTTCATAGAATGGCATTAATTCGAGAACTTCGTAAAATTACAGTACTTCGTGTTTGAAATTGCTGAGTAAGGAACCAAAACATGAAAGGTTTTTTATAACAAATTGATCGACCCTTATATTCCAAATTATTCCGTTGAATAAACGTATGAATATTGATGTTAAGAAAGAAATAAAAAAATCTAAAGAACGCGTATTCTATGTCAGTATCTAAATCATGTTAAGGTTTGACTCATTTTTATACACGAGTCATTAATTAGAATAAAATGTATAAAATATATAAATACTAGCCTTTTGCAAAGCGTCAATAATAATAAAAAACATAATAAAAAAAAGAATACTGTAGACACTCTGTAGACCATAAACCGGGATACCAAGATTGTTTTAACCTATCTATTTTTTATTAACCTTAGCAATAATTATGTCAAAGTACCTGGAATTTACTTTAATCATGCAAGAATGATCGGATTCCTCATTTTCAATACTTCACTGGAAAGAAATCCTTTGATAGCTCAATGGTGAACATTATAATAATAAGGTAATTAACTTATTAATTGTGGGTATAAGTCCATGTTAGCATATCGATGTACTGTAATTAGTAAAGCTATTTTGGTAGTTTTTACTAATTATTGGTTGTCCATTAAATCGTGAAATGGAACCTAATGAACTTGATCCATTGATGATCCGATTATTTCAGTTTAAAGCGTTTTTCTGAAACCCCGGTGGATAATATGTTACTGGCGGTCTCAGAGACTGATATCATTACTTTATATTCTATCGGAAGTAATTTAAGTATCTCGGTAATCGGTAAAGGATATGGTTTTTGTAGTTCTTGTAGTTCTTGTACAAGAAGCTTTTAGCAATTTCTTTACATTATTCAATTACTGAAAAGTTTTGATTTTACATGAATTATTAATCATATATCTGACACGTCATGTATGAAATTAATAATTTTACTAATGCAAGAAAATGAATTAATACACTTTCAAAATTGAAAAAATGCTAAATTTTTTAGAAGCCCGATTTTAATACGCTAATATATCACGTGATATTTATCAGCCCGAATTACATCTCTCCGGTTGGCATTACCAAAAAAATGATGTTCTACGCAGTATTATTGATCACAAAATGTAGAAAATTATTAATTTTCGCTATATTTAATAAAAACGTCTTAAATATATATTGTAAATTTCTAAAAATATGCTAACAGTCATTTTAAACGTTGATTATCTTATCTGTGGAAGGACTTCCAGTTGAAAGAATTATGAATGTTGAATTTATCAGGATGTAATACTGAAGTGGTTTATAAAACAAGTGAAAAGGAAGAGAAATATAAAAAAAAAAAAATACATGGGAGAATAGGTCAATAAGAGATTGCAACACAATATAGAAAATTTTGACATGGACGCCACGAGAAATCTAAAAATTTTATTTACCAGGAAAGGAAAAATTTATAGATGAACTGGGAACTGAATTTTTTTAATTATTATCTCAAAAATTAAAGTTTCGAATGATATTCCTAATTAGTAACTTTAATATTGTGATAGTTTTTTCATAGACCTGCATTTTACGTTTGTATAATTTCTATTTCGAATTATTCATCCTTATGTAAGCTAGGAGACCATCTTATTAATATGGGAACAATTTTAATTTTCTTTCATCTTTAATGAAAAGATCAAATTAATATTGCTTAGATTAATACGGTATATGGGTACTAGTATTCTCAATGTCAACTGGCCAAATATTTAATTTAAATTTATCATGCGTAGCTTCGTTATAAGAAAAGGGTTATTAATCTTTCGATGATAATCTTCTAATCTTAATTCAAATAGAGGATTATGCAGTATAAAATGAAATGAACAAAAGTTAAGTTCTTTCATGAGACATTTTCAAGTTAAGAATTCTGATTCTAATTTATAATGATTATGTGGGGCATAACACTGGCATAACAATGACACGAACTTGCCAAAAATATAAATTATAATGATATAACATATAAATTTTACCGTGTGATCGACATGCTAAATTCGTAAATTTATCCCATAATTTAGGCAACAATATAAATCAACCACCATGTTGTATCACGATTTTTTTTTCTTTGTCTCACAAACGACCAAGAACATACAAATTCTCATTCTTTTTTTTGTTATTAACGTTAGAATGAGCCAGACAATGTTCAAGAATAAATCTATGGTGTTCAAAGTAAAACCTCGCTCTGAATTTATTTTACGCTGAAAGAGTGATGACCATAGACCCAAACAATTTTAAAAATAATTGTATTAAATTATTTAAATAATTAAATAATAAATATTATTTGGTGCAAAACCAGAACAATTGAAAAATTAAAAATTTAATTTCTTTATTGATTTTTTAGGAATCAAAATTATCACAGTTAGTACAGTGGATTATATGATGTATTAGTGATGACATGAATGACATCTATCATCTTCGGTTTTTTATTGGCTGACTATTACAGATATCCTAAATAATAAATTTTCTAAAAGAGTATGACGAAAAAGAGATATCGGCGCAAACAATGCCACTTACAAATTACCCGTTTTAGTTAAATCACTTAAAATTTTTAATTCGCTTTTTCATTATATTGTATGACTGTATGACCCTTTTTTATATAAATAAAGAGCGCGAAAGAAAGAAATTTTTTTTTTTTTAAAAGAAAAAATCAAATTAGCTAAAAATCGAAATTAAAACAATAAATACTATATACACTTGTAAAAAAAAATGAGGCATATTCACCCAAGACACGTCATAATTTCATCCTCACAAAAACATATTACTTGTGATCCAATACCGCTCATTTTAATATTGGCCAATTCAATTAATTTAATTGGATGTATTGAAGTTACTTATCGTGTTTATTGTAAAAAATGTATAATTGGAAGGTATCGATCTTTACCTTTAGATTCAAAATTTTCTTTATATATTGCTATTACAAGTATGTATATCTTCTTTTAAAGTGTTTTCGTGTAATTTTTGGTACGGAGAAGTTAAAGCATATATATATATATTTTTATTCATATAGATGGCCTTTTTGTTGTTATGCAAATCGTTGATATGGTAACGTATTTAGATTTTATTTTTTTTAAAAATATATATATATATATATCACTCTAATGATTCATTATCTACTATTATAATTTTAGATGCTAACTAGCACAAATACGATAAAACCCGGTATAATTTGTGATATAACAGGAAAATTTTCACCATCATTTCTAACATTAAATTTACTTTCGGTCATGTCTTTTACATATTTAATGTATTTAAAAATATGTAAAAATATTGATTCAAATGAAAAAATCGGAAAATGGGATTGGAAAGTATGGAAATTTTTATTCCTCGTTTCTTGGGTTGCAACTATTTTTGGTTTAAATAGGTATGAACCTCAAAGCTTATGGTATGTCTAAAAATTTTTTGAGTATGATTATTTTTACCTAGAAATTGAATGATAATTGCTAATAAAATTTTCATAATAGGTGTACGAATCAACCAGAAGGAATAATTATACATTTAGCCAATATAATGTTTATAATCAGTATATTGATTCCTACGCTAATCTTTTATTTTAAACTAAAAAACATAAATATGGATCAAATGAGTATTGTTGAGAAATATGTACCTATTCATCCACATATTATACGAAATGCTGCTTCTTATTTAATAGTGTTCTTTTTACAATGGGTAAGTTTGAACGTTTATTAAACTTATTATTTTTTTTTCTTTACGTGTGATTCTTATTATTATTTTTTTTTTTTTTTGTATCATGATAATTTCTTTGTAGATTTGCGTTTTAATATATAATTTAACGATGCTTTATGAGATAAATGATAAATTAACGAAAACATATCTTAAAGCATTATTAATATTAGGTAAGACATCACGTACTAATTTTAATATCTAAAAAGAAAAAAAAAAAAATTTAAAGTTCTAATAAATATATTTTTTAAAATAATAGGTGTAAATTTCGGTGGATTTGGTAACGCGATAGTATACATTATTAATGAATATAGAACAAATATCAATGATAATTCTAACGGGTTGTTGAATTCTATATCTAATAAGTATTATGGATCATTGGCATAATTATTTGTAAAAAGTCACGATTTTAAATACATCGTATGAAAAAGAATACAAGTTAATATGTTAAGTTTAAAGTTACATTACGAATTTAAGCTACTGTATATTAAATAATGACAAATCCTTAAATAAAATTATTTTAACCAAATTACACTATCTGGAAAACTTTCCTTTCCCCCTCGTAAAATTTACATGGCGTTGAATGTACTGTATATAGTTAAGTATCATTCTTGGTATTATGATGCTTTTACTTCGCCAAGACTTTCTAAACCAAAATATGATTAGATCATTTTTTTAGTTTAAAAAAAAAAAAAAAAAAATTGTATAATTGACTGTTAAAGTAATTTCAAATTAATACAGCCACATGCCCAAACCAGATTAGGTGATAAAGTTAACCTATTTAAGTTTGGGACATGATCAAGTGAATTTCTTTTTGATAATAAGTGACATAACAACGAAAGGTTTAATATTATTACTACATTTATATTAGTTGTAAAAAAAGTTTGATTAAAACGTTAAACAGTTAAATGATGACAAAATTAATTATTTAGATCAAGATCTTTTTTTAATCATAACTGGCTCTAAGCCTGTAACGCACGCGATAATAAATTACAAATTATCAAACTATTACTTTTTTGTGGATATTTATTTCATTCAACATGTAATTAATTAGTACTATGTTACTAATGCCAAAAAGAAGTTGCATACCTTTCCCGAAATCCCTTAGGAGAATTATGCGAGGTACAATACGTACAGTACTTTCGCTTTAATCGTCGGTTTTAGCTACTAGTATGAAAGTCCAGGAAATTATTTCAGCTTGCTTTATTATAAGAAGAGTGTGTTACAGGCTCTTCTCTAAATGAATATAATACTAAATAAAATCTATTATATTTTGACACGTACTCACTACTTACGCTTTATAGTAACATACTTCGGCAACCTAAAGAAAATTCGTCTTAGAACCAACTGCCCAAATGTATCACTTGATGTTAAACAAATATTCTACCAAAACCTTTCAAATCCAAAAATCGATAACTATTGAAAATCAAGGAAACAAGGAAGTTAGTTACCAATAAGATCGTTCTAATAAAAAAACCAATAATATTTTCTGTTAAAAGAATAAGTATCTAATTAACACGAAACAAAGTTTGAATCTACGTTAAAATTAGTTCGTCACGGAAAAAAATAAATCACATTTAAATTTATTCAAAACCCCATTACAAATAAAATACAAAAGATATTACAAAAGAAAACAAAAAAAAAATAAAAATAAAATAAAAATAAAAGTAAAAATACAATCAAAAAAATATACATAAAATACAATTTATAATAATTGATTAATATCTAATTATATCAAACTTTCTTGGACCAGTAGGATTATTTGGACTTCTTGGACCCATAGGTCTTGTACCAATAATATTTTGACCACCATTATTATCATTGTTATTATTATAATTATCATAATTATCATTATAGTTATCATTATTATTAAAATTATTATAAAAATTACTTATGTTATCATTATTGTAATTGTTTGAATTGTTTGAATTGTTTGGTATTGTTGGTAAATCCTCCTTAAAAGAAGGGAATCCACCAGGTAAAGTTTGTTGAGAATTATTATATTGGATACGTTGATCTTGATTAAGTTGTGGTGAATATGAAGAATAATCCTTTTCATCTTTATCATCATCATCATCTACTTTCCATTCAATCCATTTCTTTCTTGGAATTTGATTTCTTTCAAATTCATCAGATTTATTTCCTCCGTGTCCATTATCTTTACCAGCAATTTTGCGAGTAGCTCCCCATGAAAAATCGTCAAAATGCCAAAAAGCATAAATAGGTAAAATAAAATTCCAAATTGGCATTGCCAAAATAAAAATGAACATCCACATAATATAAGAAATTTTATGAGAGGTAAATATAACCAAAAAAACTTGTAAAAAGAAAGTAGCAGCAATAAAAATTAAAGGTAAAACAACATTAACACCTGAAATAGATACAATAATTAAATAAATCATGAATATTAAAGAAGAAGGTAATACAACAGTTCCAATTAATTCCAAAAAGATAACAAATTGCATAGAACAGCAAAATATACCACAAAGTTGTGGTACAAGTATTAATTCCATTAAATTATGTATTGTAGAATTTATCCATCTTCTTCTTTGTGATAACAATACTCTAAATTCATCAGGTACAACTGTTTTACATATTGCTTTTGGAACGTAAATCATTTTACGTTTTGGATACGTTCTTAACATCAAAGTTGTAAGATATCTATCTTCTCCAAGAAGTAATAAATTTTTTTGATGTAATGTTTCAACAGTATTTGAAGAATATAATTCAACAATATCAGGATTGGCAAGTATAGGAACTGAATATCCATCATATTTTGGTGCTTTTATACGATACATACAAAAACATCCTGGTAGACAAGTTACACCACCAAACATTGATTCAAAGGATTTTCCAAGATGATGTGAAATATAATATTCAAATACTTGTATCATTGTAACCCAATTTGTTGTCTTATTAACAATTTTGGTTTCTCCACAAAGACCCATAACTGTCGGATCACGTTCCATTGCTGCTACCATTCTACTGACACTATCTTTCATTACAAGTGTATCCGCATCCACCATGAGTACCATTTCATATTTATCAGGTGTTACTCCCGTTAACGTTCGTACTTTTTCAAATAATTCAAATTCTAATGGAGTCATACGTTCATTAAAACATATATTACTAAGCCATTTCATTAATATAAGTTGTGAATCTCTTTTACCGCGATTGCCAGCTTTAGGTCCTCTTCTTTCTTCTGGAGTACCAACTTTATTAATTAAGCATATTGGAACACGATGTCCTTTACAATTATAATATCCAATAATAACTTCTGCCATATTATGTTGTTTTTTACCATCTCCTATAGCTAAATATGATTTTGGTATTGGAGGATCGAAATTGGATAAATCAAATGGTTCGATTAAATCTTTACAAATTTGTGGAGTTGATCTCTCATTTTCTGATCCCGTTATATCACCATCCGCAATTATAAATAATAATTTATGTTTGTCAGAATAATCTGTACTAGCTAATGAATCAAGTGTCGTACGCACTGAACTTTCACCTTCAGAATAACATGTGACCAATAATAAAATGTGTGATGTTGTATCATCAGTTTTTTGTTTTTTCGATAATTTACCAAGTTGCCAGGATAATAACCAATCAAACGCAACAGCAGAAATAAATTTAATAAGAGAAATTCCAGTAAATACGACTGTCATTATAATAATAATTAATTTATTAGCAAAACATCCAATTGTAGTTCCTTCAATCTCTCCAACTTTAAAATTAGGTAAACATTTTGCAATATCATTTCCTCTATTAGCGATTTCTCTCGTTGAATCTTTACCAAGAAGACTTTTAAGCCAATTTGTAACACTATCATCTCCAAGCCATTTATCTTCGTTTGAAGGATCAAGATATTTCCCTATATCATATACTGAATTACTATAAACAAATAGTGTAGTATTCGCTTGTGTTATATTTTCCCAAGAGTAAACAACAGGTTCATTTAAATCAAGATCTTTTAATTTGAGTATTGAATTAATTGAAGTATGACAATGTAATAACGGATTCTTTGTTTTAATTGCTTGATCACAAATTGGTCCATTATTTTTAGGAGAAAAAGGACATCCATTAGCTTTACTATCTATAGGAAAATAATCCGAAATATCTTGTCCAAATGTTGGATATATTATTGGTAATAATTGTTCATCAGTTATTGGGGGAGTTAATGGACGATGACTACCAAAAAGTATATATACTCCAGTATCATAAATTTTTCCATGAATAATATGCACTTTTCGATTTGGTTGATTTGGTCCAAATTTTTCAAATACATCTTCTTTATAAAGTGTTGGTTTTCTAATTCCACACGTAACAGTCGCCAATCCAAATGCTAAAAATCCCATAAATAATGATATTAAAATTATAATAATTACTAAAGCTACTTTTTCACGCCAGGCTTGACGTACATTAGGTTCTTTCATTTTACCAATTATGGAAAGACAAGGATTACAAAAACATGCTGTGACTATTAATGAAAATATTACCCAAGGAGTTTTATCTTCTCTTGGCGCCATATCATTTTTGAAATATGGTACAGTTTTTGCATAAAATTTCTCTCCATTTGTAGTTTTAGTTTCCGGAATAATTCTAAATTGTTCAGGTCTCTTACGTTGAAGTTTTGTACGTCTTGAATCGCTACGATTTAATGGCATTAGATAACCTTTCGTATTATTAATTGGAATTTGTGGATAAAAATTTTGATTTGTAAAATTTGATTCTATTTGTTGTTGTGCTATCGCTGTAGGAAATCTTTCTGGAGTTCTCTGAAAAGGAGCTTGTCTCGAACGATGAGGTGGAGGTGGTGGAGGAGACGGTAGTGTCGGTTTATTATAATAATTACCATAATTATGATTATGATTATTGTTATAATTATTGTTACCATTATTATTACCATTATTATTATAATAATTGTTGTCATTCTTATTTTTACCATTATAACCATTATAATAATTACTGTTGTCATTATTATTGATGATATTATTATTAATGTTGTTGTTTTTATTATAATTCTCAATTAAATTTGACACATGAGAATGTTTAGCGTCTTTTGCAAGTGTAACTGCTGTTTTTCCATTGCTCGTCTTAATTAAACTATCTGAATTATATTCTAACAATAATTGACATACTTCTGCGTGACCATTAAAAGCAGCAAACATTAGCGCGGTCCATCCATACTTTTATATAGAAAAGAATGAAAATTAATAAATCGAAATATTTCAAAAAAAAAAAAAAGAACTATAATAACATTAATTAAATAAATCAAATTTCGTACCTGATCAGTAATATCTACATTTGCACCTCGAACCAATAAAATTTTAGCAACTTCAATATGACCCTCATAACAAGTCAATGATAAAGCAGTCTTATGAGATTTATCTTGAAAATTTATGTTAGCATGTCCATGATCAATAAGTACACGACAAACATCGGCATGACCATGATAAGCAGCAATAATAAGCGGTGTAATATTTTCATTATTATAACTTTCAACATTAGCATTGGCATATATTAAGATATCAACCACTTCAACCTGCCCCATAGAAGCGGCCTGATATAATGCTGATTCCCCTTCGATATCTTGTAAGTCAATATTAACATTTGGTAAAGTAACTAAATATTTAACTACATCAGGACAATTTTCACAAGCTGCTACCATTAATGGTGTTTTACCATCTTTATTCCTTAAATTATTCGGGTTAAATTGTGTTTGATTTAATATAGATCTAACTAATCCTACATTGTTTTGTAATACCGCATTAAATATCGCTGTTGATGGATTTAATGGTGCATTTGATGATGGTGGTGGTGTACGTGTTGGTGGTATCATTGAAGAAGGTGGTGCCGTATATGGAGGTTTATAAAATTCATCCATGTTTCTTAAATAAATGCTATTGAAATATGAATGAAATATTTTCTTTTCGAATTTTTTTTTTTTTTTTTATCGGATTGAAAAATTAATTCAAAAATATTGCAATTATCGCAATTATCGCAAATCCGAAAAAAAAATTAGATAATCCGCATAAAAAATTCAGAATCCTGTTATATCATTAATTTAAATTTCATAACTTTTTAAGATATATAAATACTCCAACCAGAAAGAAAACGAGGAGCAGAAAGTTAAAAAAGAATGGAAGGTCGGGTAATTTAAATTCGGTATTTAGAATAAAGGGGGAGGGGGGGGATAAAAAAAAAAAAAATGATATAGATTTCTTAAAATAAATAATTATTATTACTTAATGTGTGTAGAGAATTTACTTTCTATAAATAGATTTTTACCATATTTATTTATGATATCGTAAATCTGACATATTTAAGGTTAAACAGAATAAGGGGAATTAACTTTAAATGATATTTATAAACTAAAAAAGTATCCATCATGCATAGAATTCGGTACTTGAGTAATTCCGAACTAAGATAAATACAAATTTATTTTAACGTCATTTGTGTGATATAGGGCAATTAATATTAAAAGGGTTCAAGGGATCATCTTACCACACCACCCTCGGATGCATATGCATCTCGGCTATATAACACATTGTACCACAGGTGACATCGAGGTGAAGTGACAATTATTTTTTGGACCACTAAAAAAAATTTAAGTCCCTGAGATAAATATAAAAAAGCGAAGCATGTGAATCACGTGGAGTGTGACATAAAACATCACACCTTACCGAGGGTGGTGGTAAGATAATTCGGGTTCAAGTTACACAAGTTACACAAATTGTGATAACATAACGAACAATGGGAATAAATTTACCAAATTAATAAATTAAATTTTATGAACTATTGAACTAGTATGATTTATTTATAATGTAAGTTTACTATTCGCATAATTATAAAAGAGAATAAAAAATATTTATGACAATATGTGTAAAATCAATCATATTCTACGATTTAAACAATGATCACATCAATTTGAATTATTTCAAAAGATTTAGAGGAAAATAAACCAAATTCATTTTCAGTTCTACAAATAACTTCAACTTGTTTAGCTATAACTTTTTTAACACCGGATTTTGCAAGAATAAAATCTTGTAATTTTTTTAAATTATTTGGTTGTAATAAAAATTGAATATCAGGTAAATCATCGTCATTATCATCATTGACTTCTTCTTTCTTATCAAACAATGTAGAACTAGATGTTGAATAAGAAAAAGAAGAATTAAAAGAACGAACCGAATGAGATTGCGAAGAATAAGGAAGATAAATCCACTCATGTGGATCTGTTAAGTGATCAAGATCAGTTGTAATATTTTTAGATGTAACCACATTCGGTGTCAAGTAAAATGTTACTTGTTGATGCCCACGTTTAGCATGACGTTTCAAGTAAGGAAGAATAACATCTTGAATCAAAGTTTCCAATCTATAAATATAAAAAGAAACCTGATGTTAGAAAGACTTTTTACAAAACACTACGCAAAGTTGTAAGTATGCGATACCTTTTAATAGCGTTATTAATAACTGTCTCTTTTAAAGAATCATGATAATCTTTATAAGGAGCAGAAAATTCACCAATAATAGCTCCATAACTAGGTAAACCATCATCATCGTTAACGTCGTTATCAAATTCAACTATTTCATCATAAGGTATACGAAATTCTTTCAATTGTAATTCAATAACTTCTTTAGCGACATTGTTTGGTACTAATAATTTATCATAACGAAGATAATCTAGAATTACGCTAAAGGCTAAAGGATTATGATCAATAAATATTTCATTCTTTGAAAAAGATGCTGATAAAAAGAGAGAGGATAATTCACTATTTGGATATTTTTTTATTAAATCTTCTGATATTTCAAATTTTGTTCCTCCTACGTTAAAGGTTACTTTATTTTTTGACATATTAGATGTTAAAATCCTTGAAGAATCTTTTTACGAGAAAAATAACTAAATTACGACAACCAACTAGAAAAAAACATGGAAGGAAAGGGAAATTTTCAAATAAGTAAATAAGTATTCATTAATTTGTCATGATGTTTCACAGTTTCACAAAATTTGCTGCGGCAAATCGGTTAATCCGGCTAATCTATTTCATTATTCAACTATTTTTGACTATTTCTGTGCGGAGATCAAATGATCACATAAAGATATCTTTCGTATCAGAAAAAACAATTTTCGCGGGAGTCGGATAATAAATAAAATAATAAAAATTCATCGCATGATCTCTATTGTTTTTATTGTTTAATTGTTTAAACAAATTTGTCAAGTTTTTTATTATAAAATGAAATTTGGAATTTCTTCGATTTCTTTTTTAAAAGACAAATTACCATAACACTTTCCGGTTCCGGCCTGATAAAGAATAAGAATGATTTCATAATTTACCGTTTCTTTTTATGATTTAATTAGGATGTTCACAATGCTTATGATTATTGAACGGTTATATTCTTTTTGTCATGCGTCATGCTGTGAACTTTGTTAAGTATTCATAATAATACAAGCAGAAATCAGATACGGTGCGCGAAGATAATTTGTTTCAATTTTCAGCCATAAAAAAAATTAAACCAAATTCGATCAAAAAAAAAAATTCATTATGATCAAAATTTCAAATTGTAACAAAAAATATTTTTATATTCAAAAATTTTTATATATAAATTCGATAAATTTTTCTTGCTTTCGATTTTATTTTATTTTTTTTTTCAATATATTCGATAATTATATTCATCTCTCTAATAATTTAACTCAAATCCATTTTTTTTAATTATTTTGGTGAAGTTTTCGCGAATTCAATTAATATTCTTGAAAAATTGACAAACGCACATATCCCATTTCAATAATTCGCAATCATGTATAGAGTCAGGTAAGAGAATGATTCTATTATTAATTAATTGCAAGCCTTAATTTCATTCATTCTTCAATATACGATTTTATAGTAATCCAAATCAATATTTGGTAAAGACTGGTGCTTTTGTTAAGGATATCAAATTACTTAAGAAGTCTTTCGTGTTTCCAGGTAAGGGCATATTTTGCGTCGCGTTTACCTTTAGCTAATTAATTTATAATATTTGCATTTTTTTTTACAGGTCAAAGATCTATGTTCTTTGATATTACACCAGCCAATTATACACTTCAATTACAAGCTATGACCGCCGAAAAATTAGAATTTAATTTACCAGCTGTATTTACCATAGGACCAAAAGATGACCCAAAAGCATTAGAACGTTACGCTAAATTATTAGCAACAAATGGTAAAAATAGCGATCATGTAAAAGAATTAGTTAGAGGTATCATTGAAGGTGAAACAAGAGTTATCGCTGCTGCCATGACTATGGAAGAAATTTTTCAAGAAAGAAAAGGATTTAAAGAACAAGTAATTAAAAATGTTCAAGCTGAATTGGATCAATTCGGTTTATTCATTTATAATGCTAATGTTAAACAACTTCAAGATACTCAAGGTTCCGAATATTTTGCTTATATGGTAAGCCCATTTTATTTTATTTTATTTTATTTTTATTTTTTTTTTTTTTAAAAAAAAAAAATGTGAAAAAACAAACCATATTTGTTACTTGACTAAATTATTAAATCCTCTTTGACTTTAGCGTATGAAAACTCATGAAGGTGCTGTGAATAAAGCTAAGGTTGATGTAGCCGAAGCTAAATATAAGGGAGATGTTGGTGCTAAAGAACGCGAAGGTCTTACTCGACAAGAAACGGCAAAGATCGAATCTGACACAGTTACTATTGAAAATGAAAGTAAAATACAGGTAGCGCAAGCTGAAATGACTTTAGCGACAAAAAAATCAGAATATGAAAAACAAACAAAAATTGCAAGTATTGAAGCAGCTCAAGCTGCAAAAATGCGTGAATCAGAATTACAAAAACAAGTTGAAGAACGTAGATTATTATCAGAAACAGAAAGATTACGTGTACAACATGTTGCTAAAGCTACGGCAGAATTTGAAGCTACTAAAGCTATTGCAAATGCTAAATTATATACTTCACAAAAAGAAGCTGAAGCTCAATTTTGTTTAAAACAAAAAGAAGCTGAAGGTTCTTTAGCTATGTATAATGCTCAAGCTGAAGGTGTTAAAAATGTAGTGTCCGCTTTTGGCGGTGATACCAATGCTGCCATACAATATTTTATGATTGAACGTAATGTATTCCCACAATTGGCTAAAGAAAATGCTAACGCTATTCAAGGTCTTAATCCAAAGATTACTATTTGGAATACTGGCGGTGAATCAAGTGGAGAAGGTTCATTAGGTGTTGTTAAGAATATATTTCAGTCATTACCTCCACTTTTAAGTACGATTAAAGAACAAACAGGGATGACTCCACCTTCTTGGTTGTTTAACGTGCCCAACAATGAATCAAGTCTTACCAGCAGTGGTGATAACAAGTGAATAAAATTATAACTACCAATATAGACTTCTTATAATGTTTTTTTTTCAATTAGGATGCATTTATTTTTTTTTAATATACATGTATTTATGTTCAATATATTTGTATTTATATATATGGTATTTTTATCTAATAAATCAAATATTTATAAATATCATGTGGTTTAAGACTGATTTCACTTTTATAGTAAGTGATCATGTGGATCGTTAATTCTCAGTTTTCTTGATACTGATGTTCGTTTCAAATTCAAAAGACCAAGATTTCATATTACCGGTTTAATATTGATAAAGTTTTTTTGGGACGGTTATATCGCAAGCGTTATTTAGTCAGATGTCAGAGACTTATATATGCTCAACAGAAGTTGCAAATAATAATCTCTGGGGAGAATGTAGACCATACTATCGACTTTTTACAGAATAATATTTAAGAACTTCTCCCTTTTTCGCGCTTGGCCAAAAAGTACAAATCTTTACGACCAATCTTCTATCTAATCTCTTTTTTTCTGCACAACAGACTTTAATTGAAAATGCGGATCAATATATGATGCATCACTAGAAGATTCTGTTGAGAACCCATATTAGATAGAGGATAAGTTATGAGCGTTTTATTTCATTAGGGATTAAAAGTGGTAAAGAACAAAGAGAGATATCGAATTTTACCAATCCTATGAGTTAAGGAGAAAATAAAGGTAATTATAAAATCAAACCTCTAAATAGTTCTAATATTCTAATATGAGAAAAATTCCTCTACTATAATTTTTCTCTACCTGTTGATTATTGTTATAAGTTTTAAGAAAATGGTTGATTTGTAAGATGGTAAAGTTTGAAATATCGAATTTTACATTAAAGTGATATAAATAAAATTAAAGTTGTTATTTGGAAGGGAGGATTTCAGTAGGAGAATCCTGGATATCACACAAAAAAGTTGTATAAACTTATGTAAATTATAGTAATCTTTACCTTTAATTGAGATTGAGGATCAGTGATTTGAGCATTTTAATATTGATAGGAGCAATATTGACGATTTATGTCATTCTTTTTTTTTAGAGATAGAGAGCCAAATTTAAATCCAGAGGATCTTACGAATTTAAGGACCTGTTGCAAACTCGTATAATTTTTCTGAATCACATCTGTGACGATCATCAGGCATGCTTTCTCATTCAATTCTCATACATTTAAAATTAATACATCGTTTTTTAATTATAAATAATCATTTTAATCGACTATTTCCTCCCGCAGAGTATAAAGAAAAATGGACAAACGAACAAATAAGAGCTTTAATTGACGAAAGAAAAAAAGAAATTACGGATATTATTATGAAATCGCTGGTCGAAGTAGAAGAGCTTTTTATTCTTTAAAAATGAAAATGGGAGAGGTCTAGGTTGCATAAGATGTACCATTCACACTTAGTGCATTCGCAACTTTTATATTTGAGAATACTGTATACTGAGGATTGAAGTAATGGTAGACAAACAAACTTCATTATTACTGGAGGAATTCCTACTGTTCCAATGAAAAGGAACCGATCATATGTGCATGAAAACTTAGAATTAATATAGCTAAGGAATCTATTAATATATTTTTTTTAATACACTACTATTCTTTGTATACGATTATTCTACCGAATAAAGATTTTAATGCATAAATTTATTATTTTAAATAAAATATCATCGTTTATTTCTTATTTCAGATAAGAACTTTCTAAGGGTACATGACATGATATGGCATTAAAAAGAATGATGATTTAATACATTAGCACCTATGAGGAATACATATATTTTGTTTTTTCGGTAATTCTTTTTCGGTCACCTTTTGATAAATTGAACAGCAAAATTGATTTACGAATAGAGAATTATTTTGATTAATCAACTTTGAAACGTTGAAAGTTTTTTTTTCACCTATGAATACTATAGAAAAGTTAATGATTTAAAATCATCATTAGTAAATAACAAAATGACACATGTGATTAAATAACAACCTCAAGTACTCCTTTACCTTGTTCTGTATCGCCCATGTATGCGTTTCTTTTGAACAGATGATATCAGTGCTCATATTTGAAGCCTATAGAATAGACAAGGAATGCAATTAAAACCAATTAAAACCAATTCAGAAAAGAAATTAACTATTATGTTAACTCAGATCTATAATTCGAAAACATGCCTTCTTAAGAATGATGTAATACGCTAAACTTATCTGTTTTAAGCAATAAAGTATGTGCCAAAAGACGTTCGGTAATCATCTGGTAATAATGGAGGAATTTGCCTTAGTAAAAATTCTTTAATTAAGACTTGCCATCCAAAAATTATAATATTTAAAAATTTTACAATTGCTTAAAATAATAGCAAGCCTTAGAAAGTGAAAGGACCAAAATCTGCCAAAACGTGAAACACTTCGCCTTTATACCATTTGGTTATTTTTGAAAAAAAGTTATTTTTTTTAGAATCGTGTCAAATATAAGTTTGAATTCACAAAAAGAAAATTATATAAAACATACCATAGTAGCATCTATGTCGTTGTAAACAATCTCCTGGATAGAATTATGATCTGCATAGAATCTCTTTAAATTTTCTTCATAGATCACGAAATTATCCCCATGTATTTTCATTATTAGGTCCCCAGTAACACTCATTATTATTGACTTTATAAGTTTTAATATGCATCTTTGAAAAAATGTACAATAATGTTTGACTGCTGCTTAAGTTGGTCACTATAAAATGGAAATAATGGGTCAGAATCTTCTCTGTATGATGAATTTTCTGACACAGAAATTAATATTTCCTATTACATCACTTCCAGTTGGGCTACATTACAAAATTTTTGATATATAAAACAAAATGTTGTGTCTCGCACGGAAATCAACGAAAGACCTCCATATTAAATAATATTTGTAACGGCATATAGAAATAAATTGAGTTTTCGTTTTGAAACTGAAATCATCATTCGACACTTTAGTAAAATTTTTTTATAATTATTTATTCACAATTAAGTTGTTTAAAAGCAATATACATACAACGAAAATTTCAAGGTTTTGACAGAAAGAGAGATGTGCGTGATAACTAAATTTAGCATATCGATCATTCGATCATCCAGATCATCTGCAGTTGAAAATTCGTCATATGATTGTTTGCATTTTTAATTTCTACCATCTGCACGATTATGCAAAAATTTACTGCGGATTAGATTTTTTAAATGAAAGTTTTATATTCTTAAAAAGTTTATCTGATTGCTGGGAAGTTAATGAGTAAAAGGTACTCTAACCTATACCTACCTAGCGCATTGCTTATAAATATAATTATGATTCCTAGTTTTAATAATCAAATATAGAATGAAAGAAAGGAAAAATATATCGGCCGAATGTGAGATTAAAAGATAAAATCTCGGTGTCTTCTTACTTGACGCACTTTTATTTTTTCCTTATGAGAATCTGTCAACGTATTTGTGTAATCAAATTCGGGGAGTTTATGACGCTTTGTAACGTTCGACAAACGTAAAACGCTCAGACTAATTTATGACGATCAGTCACATGTAACGATTATGTCATTCTCCTAAAGATCTTCGGGATTGACTATTAAAAAATTTTTGGTAATCCTTGGCGAAATCTTGGCATTCCATAATTTCAATACAATGTGTCATTGGCGATAAAAAATAAAAAATGATAAACGAATAAAGGAGTGGAAAAAAGTAATTTGGGCGCAGCACTTAAAATGCGCGCAGGAAAAAAAAAAAAATTTTAATTTGAAAATTGCGAGTTGGGTGGATCGAACACCCGGCCTTCAGATTACGAATCACTTCAGTCTGACGCTCTCCCAGCTGAGCTAAACTCGCATATTTCGTTAATTGGGAATTTTGTTTTCTATTTTGAATAATAAAATATTAATTAAATAATTATTGATTTTAAATTCAATATCCATTAAATTTCAAAGCAATTTCCAAAGTAATATTTATCACGATGATAAAGAGTGTCAAGACATGAAATTAAAAATAGAACTGAAGAGAAATGTTTTTTTTTTTTTAAAAAAAAATGGAATTAAATTTTTAATTGTTCGTGATCTACTATTTATTTATTAGTTTATAATAAAATGTTTTTGAAGTATTTTTCTCAACAACCACAAAATAAATTTGCTTCTTTGTAACAAATACAACCAATAACTTTCTCTAAATGATATAATTCAATAAAACAGTAACAATTGCTAAACTATAATAAGTTAATTGTAATGAACAAAATTAAACTCTGCACGCCAAACAAGAGAAAGAAATTTTGTTAACCAAAATGGTCTACTATGCCGAGTAAAAACTTGAATGACGAGGCGCAGCCTGATGAAGATTACACCCGAAACGTGGCTGCTATTTGATGCACATCAATTTGTTCAAGCATACTAACGCATACTTATTATACATTTTTAATTAGAAATCGACAATAGGCATCTTATCTTCTATAAAGAACGTACCGTACCAAAACTATAAATTGATGTACATACATCGGTATATATAAAAATGGACTGAATTTTTTATAAAATGAAACTTTTTTTTTTCCCTCAAAAAAAAAAAAAAAAAAAAAATTTTTTTTTTTTCCCAAAAAAAAAAAAAAAAAAAAAAATTATTTCATTTTATATTATTATTTAAAAAATGTCACTTTTCAAGAGGAAAGTAAAACAATTCACATCACTTTATAAATGTAATACAATTTATTCATCAATAAAAGAACAAGAAATTTTGCCAACAGTTATTCATGAGTTAAATGAGATATTTAAAAAAGAGCATAATTTAGGTCGTACGATACCCGAAATACGAAATTCGTTGGTAAAACAAATTAAATTACGAAAACAAAGCGCAACCAAAATTTATCATCACCTATTGAGAATCCATGAAAATAAACCCGAACTCATATGTTTATTAGGATGGTTTAATTTAAGAGCGATTGGTACCATAGTAAATTTTGACGAAGCATTTAATTTATTTCAAAAATCAGCTTCACAAAATTATGCATTAGGACAATTTTATTTGGCAATTTGTTTTGAACAAGAAATTGGAACAGCAAAAGACGAATTAATGGCATTATATTGGTATCAAAAAGCAGCAGAAAATGGAGAATGTTCAGCTCAAGTTAATTTAGGACTCGAATATGAATTAGGAAAGAATTTAGAAAAAGATTATAATATGGCAATATCTTGGTATCAAAAGGCCGCTGATAACGGACATTTAATTGCATTGTATAATTTAGGTAGAATGTACGAACATGGTTTTGGCGTAGAAAAAAATCTTGATAAAGCCTTTGAAAAAATGAAATTATCGGCGCAAAATGGATATCCTAATGCCGCTTTATTACTTGGTTGTTATTATTTAAATGGGAATGGATGTAACATTAATTTAGAATTTGCTTTCAAGTATTTCAAAATTGCAGCAGAAAAAAATGTGGTGGGAGCTCAATATGTTCTTGCTGTTGCTTACGAAGAAGGTCAAGGAACGGGAAAAAACTTTAAAAAGGCAATTTATTGGTATAAAGTTGCCGCAAGAAATGGTTATCAAGATGCTAAAGATACTCTTTTAGAATATTTACTCGATGACAAAATTTCTTTGAAAATTTAATATCTGATGTGTATGTATAATTGACTTTATTGATTTTATCATTTGTAAATATTAAAAAAAAAACTTTTTCTTAGAATATATAATTAGCATTTATAATTAGAAAAGGAAAAGAACATTGCGAAGTAGTGAGTATAAGAGTTTATTTATTATGGCGCATGTTGATAATAAAAGTATTTTTAAAAAAGGGTTAAGCGTTTATTTCGATACGTTTGATACGTCACGTGATCATGTATTTAAAATTTCATTAATAAATACCTAATGACCCATGGTGTTACGTTACTTCACCATTCATTATCGCACACCAATATTTCTAATTGGTCAATGTATGATATACAGTATTATAATTGCTTTCTAAATAAAAACTAATAATAAGAATCATTCTATGGAAGTGGGTAATATGTGAACCGCATAGAATGAATCGTATTTTTAGTAAAATCACAATTAACGATTCAATATACCGAAGATTATTAATCGGAGTATTTTGTACATATTCTATGCATAAACACTTTTATCAACTTCAACTAAACAATTTCAAGTTAATCATTTTATTACAATCAAATTATACTCTCTTTGTTTTTTTTTTTTGTCAAAATTCTCTTGAAATACCAGAATTACCAACAATATAAGTCAGCATCATAATAAGTAAGATCAAAGAAAACAGAAATGATCGGGTAAACATTAACCGTTAATTATCGTGGCGCAGAAAGGTTTCATTGTTATCCAAAGAAATAATATACGATGTTTTGTTTATAATAAAATATTTGTGATTTTCAACAGGATATATTTAAATGAACACACATCATAATATTTATCTGTGATGATCTATTCAATTATCTATTTTTAGAATCATATAACATACAAGTAATTTACCTGTAATTAACAGCAACTGGTTCCTCGAATAATCTGATAAAAACCTGGTGGTACGTATCTTTTATATCTCCGTTAAAGTTTAGAAAAAAAATATATTGTACATACACGTTGTAGATACTGGCAGTTATAACAATGGATATAAAATAAACCGATTGGGCGGGATTTGCAAATTTATCGGAGATTTTTTAAAACTCCATTACTCCTTTCTTACATTATGTCATTAATCGAAAGAATTTGTCTATTTTGGGTTATCTTTAATATACTATGATGTCAAAAAGTCGGAGATCATTTTTGCCGAAGGTGCCGAATATTCATCCTAATCAGGGTTTTGAATTCCGACTTTCTAGTGAGAAATTAGATACCAACATATCTATTCCTATTTCTTGCTAACCCTTCTTTTTCTAGAGTTTCCCGAATTTCTTTCAGGAATCCCTTACTAAATACTGCGAACAATATTTATTAGTATTAATAGTAATTTCAATTTGAATAGAATATAAATTGTTTCAAAATTAATCTGTTTCAAATACTTGAAATTTCATATTATAAGCAAGAATTTATCCCAAAAAGCAGTAAGCCCCCCCATGATTATCATTAGATCAGTGCGGCGGTGGACCAAATTTGCCGTATTTGATGACCAATAAAAACTGACTGAAATATAAATAAATGCACACTGTCCATAATCAAATGGGCGAAGTTATATAAAAATAGTCGATCAATTACGCTAAACTCTTTTTGAATATTAAGAATAGCATATTAATAATATTATAAATCGTCGATCGCATAGAATTTATAAATACGAGAAACTTGGCAGTAAAAATGTTTTCAAAAAAAAAAAATAAATAAACCACTTCGATAAAAGTAATTATATTTTCACTTCACAATAAAATAATAAAAAATGACTTCTCAAGATAATTCTTCAACTTTACGAGCATGTGTTTTCATTGATTCAAGTAATCCTGAATTCCCAAATCAAATTATGAATCATTCTTCTCATCCCTTCATTAAACCACCATTCCCTCCTCTCATCGATCCAAAAGATTTATTAATTATAAGTAAGGATAATAAACCATCTCGTTCTCCTAATGCGTTTATTATTTATCGTAAAGTTTTCTTAAAAACTACAAGAGATCAAGGATATTTTTTACCAATGACCATCGTATCTTCAATGGCATCTAAATCTTGGGATCAAGAATCTGATGAAGTAAGAGATTATTATAAAAGACTTGCTAAAGACGCATATAAATATCGTACTGAAAAATTCCCAAAAAAAGTTAAAAGACGTAGAAAGAAAGAACCTTGGAATTCCAGTATCGCTTTTCAAAATGATTTACATAATACCTTTTTCGATAATTCGAATAAATCATCCTCTCCTGAACTTTTACCCACGGAAAATGTGTTTTCCCAGAATTCTTCACCAAATTTGGAACAACAAATTCACGAGACTTCATTATTTAATGAACCAGATTTTCAATCATTATTTTCGAGTCCAAATTTGTCAAATAACAGTAGTATCATATCTTCCCCTGAAATTACTGTAATTGATAACACTGAATCATTATTAAATTATAATTATAATTCTCAAAATACTGAATTTAATTTACATGATGATTTAAATCAAATTAATATCGAATCATACGATCAAAATTTTACGAATTTATTAAATCAAGAATTAATATTAAATAATAATTTTCCTGATTATATTCCGTTCAACGGCAACACATTTTCAAATACATCCAATCAGATTGATTACAACTCGATGGATTCTACCGTGGAATGTTTGACAATGTACCCAGATTTGCTAAATTTAACACAACAATATCAAGACGTTTTAGGAATTAACATGAACGGAAATACAATTTATATGTAAAAAATATTATTGTAAGTACTAGAAATTTTATGGGGGAATGTAAATTTTTTGGGTTGGTTAAATAGAACATATTAAAAAAACTTTATTAAGTAGCCATAAATAGAATCAAAAAACAAAAAAAAAAAATTAAAAATAAAAAATAAGAAAAAAAAATAGATTTTTTTTTGTAAATTTTTTTTAAAAAAAAATAAGAAATTACTAAGCGATGAGATAAGAGAGAAAAAATAAGGTTGCATTAAATATAAGATTTTTAAGATTTATATGTACAATAAAAAAAAAAAAATTATTAATAAAAGAATTTTAAATACTCAAAAATTTTTTCCATATAAAAAAAAAAAATTGATAAATGCCCACCGCAGGTGATTATCACCACACCAGCATTAGAATAAAATTTTGGGCAGAGTTTCATTACATTTTTAATTCTGCCCGAAATTCCAGTGACATTTGTAGTACTTTTAATAAAATTTCATAATTACAAATTACAAGTTTTGAAAATTTCTTGACATCTGAAATATCACGGGATGCATCCAATACTTTTAATTTTAACTTTCCCTTATCAATTTTAACGGTACTCTCTGTCAGTCTGTCTAACATTGAATAAATATTATGAACTGTAAATAAATGTGGTCAAAAATGCAAGTATTTTTTAATTGTTTATATGATATAAATAAATAATACAGTAATTACCAAATCTTATGCGATAGATAATAGAGAAAAATAAGATTACACTAAATGATATAGATTTTTATTAAGGTTATAAGTATTCATAAACTGCGATACAAAATCAATTATAAAGCATTTTGAATACGATGAATATTTATCTATTTTTTTTTTTTACGTTTTCATGTAAAATAAAAAATTATTCATAATTATTGACAAAAATAATCAAACTATCGTATTTAATACTCAAATACAAGTATTAATTTCTACTGAAATACCATAAGGTGCATCTGAAGTTTAATGAATCAACTTCTATTATTAATTTTAACAGCGCTCCCTGTCTAACATTTAGTACATTTTGCATCCCAAATAACGATTGCGGTTAAATAAGTTCTACCAATTATGAATTGATTGTACTGTGTGCAAGTACCTTAGTACCTTAGAATACTGAAAATCAATGGCGTATCAAATTGTGTCTTCGTGTATATTTTTAATTGTTTTATGATACAAAAATAAGTATTATGAAACTTATTAACCGATGAGATAAATAGAGAAAAATAAGATTACATTAAATATAATGTTACAATTTACGATTTCATATATTAATATAAAATTTTTCATAAATTACGAACGAAAATAATCAAACTATCGCATTCAATACTTAAATACTGAAATACAAAGTATTAATTTCTAACATTACATCTTATCTGAAATTGATGCACCAAATACTAGCCGAATGAATGAATTCCGTTATTAACTTTCGTACAGCAGTTTTCGAGGAAACAATAAACACGTGGCATCAGTAAAGCACGTGATATAAAATTCGCGAATTATCTTTGCAGTTTCTTGCTGTCACTTTGCCGGCAAGCCGAATTGGCGAGTTGCCGGTAGTACTCGGCCGAGTGTCATGTAACTTATGAAAGCAGCAGATACAAACATGATCACACCAAATATGATATTTTCAATATTACGAATGGTATATAACAGTATGGAATAAACGAATAATATGGATGGTGTGTACTATATTATGAAAAGATACGTGACAAATAGCATGCATAATGATCGACGTATTTATTTATACCAGGTCCAGATTGGTCTATACAATTCCTATTTATAAATTACGATACAAAAATATTTTCGTTTTAAAAAATTTTTTTTTTTTCTTTTAAAAAAAAAAAAAAATTTCATAAACTACCGCCATAAACTGAGTTAAATATAAATTTTGAAATGGCATCGGGACGTTTAATTTTAACAACATACCTCTGTCTAACATTTAGTACATTGAATAAATAAAATAAGTTAATCAATTACCATTAATATATCATAATGCAAAATACCTTCTTAGAATATTGAAGAATAAATTGCACGTCATATACTCGTCAGATTATGCTATCCCGTACATTTTCTATCTTTTCTATTATATTTTTCCATTATTTCGCTTCATAAAGTTAGTTATCTTGCATCAATAGCGATTAGTGAACGAACTTCAAAGAGTTCCTTATGGATTAAACCTATATTCACCCGTTCATCAATATCAATAATTTAGTTAAACCGATATTTTTTTAGATGTTTTTAAATATTCCGCAGTAATTATGTAGTACTTATTTAGTAATCCAAACTCAGCCCAAGATTGATTTGATGTATTAATTTACTTAATTATTTGATAATGAATTTTTTATTTATCGGAAACATTCCTATACATGCTTATCCAAAAAAAAAATAGAGGCTGATTTTATTTGATACCTAATATAGTAATATCGTATTTAAAAATTATGGTTAATTATGGTAATCTTATAGAAATTTTTACGTTGTTGTTTTTCTAAATTTGCCCAAATAAATTATCCAATAATATAGGATTTTCATTAAATGTCTATAATTAAAAAGAAGTTTTCGAAAGGAGGTTATTTTCTAGCCACTACCAAAATAGTAATTTCGTACCATTTCTTTTCATCTTTTTTTTTTTATATAATTAAATCAAATACAATTGTACCAGATTGTACCCCGCAGCTTATTAATTTTAAAAATGAAATCTAAAAATAGCATCAATGATACTAAATACAAATTTGGAAGATAATATTAATACTTGTGCATTATAAAAATTTTATAAATATTTAACGAAAACATTAATTTGTTCCATGTTTAATTTCCCAAGATCGAAATTCGTTCTTTTACAGTCATTAAAAAAAAAAAAAAAAATTATTAACGAAACGAAACGAAACGAAATGAGTGATCAAATTAAAAGTAATGATAACCCGTTTTTAGATAAAATTATCAATAGTTACGTTCAACCTTTTATTAAACCTCCATTCCCTCCACTTATTGATCCGAAAGATTTAATATCAAAATCTATTGTTGGAAATAAACCAAATCGGGCTCCAAATGCATTTATTATTTATCGTAAAATGTACGTTCGTGAAGCTAGAAATGAAGGTTATTGTTTCCCTATGACTGTTCTTTCTTCGATGGTTAGTCAATCTTGGGAAAAAGAACCGGAGGAAGTTAAAAGTTATTATAAAAAACTTGCTAAAGAAGCTTTCGATTATCGTAATGAATTATACCCTAAACCTGAAAGTAAAAAGAAAAAACGAAGTAATTGGAATGTTATTTCTTTTGAAAAAAATAATTTACGTCCGAATGAAAATAATGATGTTGAAACTAAGAAAGAATCCACTTCCATTCCCTATAAAATTCAATTATCTGATAATATCTCGGTTGATAATCAAACTGAGTTGGATTTTACTAATCAGATTTCAACACCAGACCTTTCTCATGAATCATCCACCACAACGTCACCAATTATTGACGATTTATCAGTTGATTACTCGGATCCCAACTTGACTTCAAGTAATGAAAATCTGAACATTATTTCTTACATGGATAGTTATGAACCACAATCTTTTGAAAATTTTCAACAAGAAATTAATTCTTATGATTATTTAACGAATCAAATTATTGATAACCAAATAGAATATTTTAATGTTTTCCAAAATCAAGAAATGTTTTGTAATGAACCACAATTAAATTACTGTCAGGTCAATTCTAATCTTCCTAACATTTTATCTTCCTCCTCCCCTGATGTACTCGGCATTTTTGAATATCGTGAAGAACTTGCTTCGTCTTTACAACCGTTTTATTATAGTATGAATACGATTAATACGATTCCAGCAGATAATACTTGCGTTAATTATATAACCGATTCTCTTGATTATTATTCATTTTATTAATTTAGAAAATTTATCTCATCGAAAAAAAATAATCGTTATCGAAAAAATTTAATTTTATTATTTTCTAAAAAAAAAAAACAAAAAAAAAAAAAAAAAAAAAATCAGATAGTCCAATT
>QKYT01000572.1:36674-51057 GCA_003550305.1 Glomus cerebriforme | reverse complement strand
TAAAAAATTTTTTTTTTTTTTTTTTAAAAAAAAAAAAAAAAAAAAAAAAAAAAAAAAAAAATCAGATAGTCCAATTGTAAATAAATTTATATAGATATATTTGTTAAGTTTCAGGATTTTTAAGATACACAATAAGCTATTGTTGTTTATAAGATAATATGCTTAATGTGATTGAAAAAAAATTAATAAGAAAATTATGTTAGTTTAATAATAAGAAATCAGAATGCAATAAAAAATTTCGGTTTAGGTTTTATGTAAATTAATAATTCCAGCCAGAATTAATTCTATTATCTAGTTCTGGCTTAATTAGTCACGTGTAAATTATTCGTTAAATTCACGTATGATACGGTACGTGAACTTTATAAAATACGAATCAAAAATTTCGAATTCTTTAGTCGTTCTAAAAGAAAAACAATAAAGCTTAATTATCAAAGATCTTCGTTTTGAAAGATTGATTCCCTCTGAAAAATTTCCATTTATAAATTGATTGATTGATTAAATAATTGTAAATACTGTATTTATACAACATAAGTGTTGCTCGTTCAACTATTTTTCAACGTGATACATTTAGTTTTATCATATATAATTTACAATAAAATGCTTCTCTTTTGGTTAAAATAAAAATATTAATGTTTCAATAAATAATATAAAAAGATTTAATCATTTAACGTACTTATTCTTGATTGGATAGAATTATTATCTTATTCATTGTATTAAGGTTATTTTACTTATTTTATATTA
The DNA here is from genome assembly GCA_003550305.1 of Glomus cerebriforme. Lineage (NCBI taxonomy): Eukaryota > Fungi > Glomeromycota > Glomeromycetes > Glomerales > Glomeraceae > Glomus > Glomus cerebriforme. Next base: position 50,316 of record QKYT01000572.1, on the reverse strand, counting down.
AAATTAAAAATTCTTTATCCTCAAATATTTCATAATAACCAAATGGGTTTTATTTATTAAAAAGGATCTAATAATAAAAATAAAGAACCAATAAAAAGTACGCGTTTCACATCAAAAAGTATAAAATAAAAAATTGTATACATATGTAAATATTTTTTTATATATGCTACTATTAAAAGATAAGATGTATAAATTAAATGCATGACAAGAATAAATATTATTATCAACTGCAATGATGAAATGATTCTAATTTCAGAATTACTCGGAAATGGATTTTTCGCGTCTTTTTTCCCACAACTAATGTAGTTTGTGCGAGGTAAAACACGTAATGTCATCGCGTAATCTCTCCATTTTACGTAAAGTGTATATTTGTTTTACGTAAACCTTTTGGAACAATACTAAGATAAAAAAACAAGATTGATTGTTTAGAACACGTTCTTAAAGGACCTTTTCGATAAAGTCTTTTTTAGCTTGATCCGGAAAAGCCGGGATAGATCATCGAGAAGATGATACAAATGCAACCATAATAATTATTAGAAATTTTTTTTTAAACTTAATCTACTTTTATTTTTCATCTTAGATAACTATACTGATTCATATATGATTTTCTAAATGATTGTACTATACAGACATTTAAACATTAAATAATTTAAATAAGTCGGATATTCAGGTAAAATAATTCTTTTCCTTCTAAATTTTTATTTATTACCTATATTAATATGAAAAGACTTTTTATAACTATACAGATTTACTATATAGATGGTCTTTCATAACTATTAGTCACGTTTCGGAGTTTTAGATTATGTGGCTGAAAATATTTAGGTTTAATATAACTAAAAAGTTCAATAAAGTGATTTAATGCAGGGGTAATAATGATGATCGATTAACAATTTGGTTAGTTTCGGTATTGGATATCTTTAACGCCAGGATGATCATAAAAACCAACCCCATCGATTTATTTGATTTATTTTTAATATAATGAATATTAATGGAAAAAAAAAAAATTATTTTATTTAAATTATTTTAATTATATATGGAATTTTAATTCTTTTTAAGTAGTAATGCCCAAATTTTATCATAAAGTGATATTTAAATTTGCGTTCCCTTAATGACCTTAATCGGCAGTTCATAAATGAACTTAATACTTTTATAGAACTCCCAATAAACCAATTCAATTGAATGATTGTGTTCGTAACATAATAATATATACGCGGATTTATCACTTTCATTTCGTAAATCGTAATTAATGTTTTGTTACCCATCCACAAATAAACGGTAAAAGAATCTTTGAACTTTAAAAAGAATTATGTCTTTAATGGATCGGGTCCTTTTAATAAAAAATTATAGTAGATAAACGCGTTTTCACAAACGTATTACAAATATATTATATTATAAATTAATAATTCGTCTTAATAACTTGAAATAAGAATGTAATATATATAATATATTTGTGATATAAACCGTTTCCATTTAAAAGTATTTTCTTTTTAAGTTGAATATAAATTCGGCAAAAAATATAGTATTCGCTAATTACCATAATTTGATCCGATGGTACAGAGAAATTAGTCTAAAATGTAAAAGAAGGCTTTTATGACTACGCCATACATTATAAAATTTAAAAAGTCTTAACATGTGAAAAATCAATATATTGTATTTCTCTAAATACCTTGTGTTTGATTGGTTCAAGAACATCATTAAACAAGTTATTTATCAATGAGATTTTTAATTTGACATCTTTTTAGTTTGTATTACTGCAATATTAAATTATTAAATTATTATGATATTAAGTCACGTTGACCTCGAATCTTAAAATTTGTGTTTACATTTTCTTTGTTCCTTAAAAGTTTATTTATATTATGTGATATTATCTAATAGATAATCGATGGTGAAATAATCAAATTATATTAAGTAGTACATAGGAAAAAAAAAAATTAAATCGCAACAAGACATTTCCTTAAAATTGCACACATTTATGAGATAATTTAATTAATATATTGTTTAATTATAAGAGTCATGCCATTATTTTATCCTTCGTAGATTGTATGCAAGGAATTTCTTTTCACTATTGGTATAGTTGGCATATGTGGATGACGAAACCGGACGAAAATTGATAAAATATAATAATTACTTTATACTGAAAAGGCGATAAAGGAGATAAGAAAATAGTCAACTTAATAACGTTCTGGTTACACTTTTTTTTAAAAAAAAGGCGGTCAAGTATTACAAATAATATTATATTAATGTTCACATGAGTGAAAATAAATTGTTTTAGATCCGTTATTTCTTATAAAAAATTTCATCCAAATACTGTATTTCCGTTATATTTCCATCTTCTCTGTAAAAACTCACATTGTCGGTACATAAAATCTGAATATTTTCCGTAATTTAGTTTTAAATTCCGTGAGTATGCTACATTTACGGAAAAAACATAAAATACGGATCTAGGACTTTTGTTATTTCTTAATCTGATTATAGTACATGCTACGTTTATCGGTAGTAAGGTATGGAAGGAACTAAATCACAAAGGTTACAGTTTTTCGATAACGTTTTTTCTTTTGGTGTAACGTAATTATTTATTTTTGTCAATCACACAATGATCATTTTTTAATTTCTTCATATGAATTCATATCGGAGTTTTTTTGAAAAAAATAGAATTCCGTTACAGATTCAGTTACAGATTCTATTGTTAAAATGTTAAACCGAATTTGATGATAAAAATGATTGTTCTACATAATTTGAGTCATTCAGTTTTCAAATCCGTTATAGAAATTAACACTTTTTTTTTCAAAGATGATTTTCTTGAATTTGATTTACAGAATTCCATCCTAAAGTTTTTAACAGATCACAACATTCAATAGGCGGATGTACGCTATTTTTGGTTGCATTAGTATATCAAATATCTAATTCTTGATTGAATTCAAATAGTCCCTTTGTTATTTGTATTAATTTTTTTATAAATATTTCTTGCGTTACCGTTTTCTTTTTACGGTTTCTTTATTGATAATTCATTTTTTTTTCAATATAAAAAAGAGAAATTTTGAACCTTCTTTTTTATTTTATTATTAATAATATTTCTTTTCATTTTAAAACATCTATACTATAAATTCTTTCAATCTTCACATAATACACATAATAATGACAGATAATTTCGATAATCAAGTGGAAAATGTCCGTTCTCAAATTAATGTTCATGAACTATTCGGTATAAATAATATACAGAATACATTGATTGAGATAAAATCTCCTAGAAATCGTAATCCTTGTAAAAAGTTAGATTCGTGGATATTATTTAAAAAAGTTTTTGAAGAAGTTTGTCCCAATTACAATAACATCGAAGCAACGATTATTAGTCGAGTTGAAACTTTAATGTGGAATGCTGCTACCGAACATCAGAAGAGTATATACACTCAATATTCTCAAAGTCACAATGAAGAAATTAGGAACATTTTTCCTGTGCTAATTCCATCCAATAATAGCGTAGTCCAATCACAAACTTCTTTTCAACGGTCAGATGATTCTTCATATGCTGATGTATTATTTGCTGGTGATCATTCAACTATTAATGCTACAAATACTACTAATGCTCAATCGTTTGATCAAATGTATTGGAAGGGAACAAATTGGGATGGAACTGATACCCCCTAGATAATAATAACCTTAGATAATAAATAAATTAAAATTAATTATGCTTATATTTATGATTTTATGTGCTTATACATTCTAAGCAAGAACATTTAAGTTTGTTTGATTATGTAAATAAAGCAAGATAATAATAATATGAACAAATTTTATTCTTAATTGATCAATTACAATATAAGCAAACATCTTAATAACATTAGTTTATTTCCCAAGTACAAGTTTATAATTGTTAATTTTGATTATATAAGTCATTTAAGTCATCATGGCGGGGATGTTCTTTTGTTTTCTAATTCTAAAAGTCGATAATGATTTGCTTTAGATTTTATCTTAAATGAATATACCCGATATATCTAAATAATAAACTTACAATATTAAAATATAACATTAATTAAATCTTTTTTTTTTATAAAATTAAATGCTTAATCTAATAACTAGTAATAATTAATACATGTTTACAAACTTGAATGAATATCTGTATAACTTCAGTTTGTATGGAAAATCCATTTCTCTTTAGTAATTTCCTTTAAACTTTTCTATTGATGAAATGATGCCGTGGTCCGTGGGTAAAAAAAAAAAAAAAAACAGGTTTAAAATTTTTTGTTCTTTTTTTAGATTCCATTAAGATAAACGGAAATTCGGGGATTTCAAAATAGTGAAACATTCTTTAGAAAAATTCGATAGCTTTCAATGAAAAAAACACTGTGACAAACCATGAGAACAAATGAGCTTTGAAATAATATTAAATGTTAAAAAAAAAAAATCATTCCAAGTCCCTAATATTATATTATTCATTGAGCGAAAATAATTTTTTATTTTTAGACGAAAAAAAACTTATACCGAATATGCTATTATAATACTCCTATTTATGGAAAAAATTTTTAATATTATTTCTTAAAATAAAAATAAGCAATATCATGTGAGTATACCTTAAAGGAAAAAACTATATAATATTTCTTTAAATAGAAGTTGAAGAAGTTGGATTCGGAAATTTACTTTGAGACTTTATTGCATGAGCGTGCATACATACAGGTCGACTAAGTAATCATTATCAAATCATTATTAAAATGGATGATTTAGCTTAACTTGGAGTGTATCAAAGCAATTGCTCTTTGTTTTAATTTTAAACGGTTGTACAAATAAAAATGGTGTTTGATGTATAAAGAATATATATATTTTTTTTTACGAAATTAATTCTAATGACAAAGAAATGATAAATATATTACACTATGTCCGGGGTAATTCTGTACTCATATAAATAAAATAATAAGTCAAAATATTTCGAAGATTAAAAGCGGCAGAAAAATTAAATTCCCTCCGTCGTGTTACCATATGGAACTATGGGGTACTTCATTAATTGTGAAGATGACTTTTTTTTTATTTATTATTTCTTATAAACAAATCGTACGACAAATCTGAGAAAATTTTGTATCTAAAATTAAAAATTTTTTACTATTTTAAGGTTTAATTCCCGTTCGAAACGAAAATAATTTAAACACGTTATTGAAACTAATCACTATACATAAATAATACATTCTTCGAAGAACGAAATGACGAAATAAATGGTTTGTGCTTTTTTTTGATCGAATGGTGTAATCTTATGCAAAAAAAAAAAAAAATTTTTTTAAAAATATATTAAATTGCTTCGAATATAGGAATCTCATTTGTTACGCTTATAATAGTAAATTTTCTTTATTTTCTTTATTTGATAGACGCTTTATAATCTATCGAAAAAAGAAATTTTTGAATGTTATATTATCAGATGTTTGCTAAAATTAATTATGGCATCTGTAATAATTTAAAAATTTATATTTACATGAAACGCATTCATAATTTGACTTAAAACTAGTATAAAACTATTAATATATTAATAAATTTTGTGGAAATTTTAATTTTAATTTACATATGTTTTATATTTTTTTTTTAAAAAAAAATATTCTTAATATTCGGAAGTAAAATAAAACAACAACATTTAATAAACCCTTAAAAAAAATTACAGTGGAAATTACCGATGATACATATTATTTATGCAACTGAAATTGAAAATTGTTTGTTAAATTAACAAAAAGAAAAGAAAAGAAAAAAAGAAAAGAAATTATGCATAGAATACATGGAAATTTGCCTTTTTTTGTTTCAAATGTATTTATTTATTTATTTATTTTTTTATATTATAAACTAATTTCCAATTTATTATATAAAAAAAAGCTGAATTTTGAAAATTTGCAAGAAAGTTATTTCAAAACTTTTTATAAATTAAATAATTAAAAATGATGACAGAATCTTCTTCATTAAGTGATTTGGCCGAAAATTTAATCAATCAGTTGGATAGAGGAAAAATCTTTCCACCTTATTATAATAATCCGGAAGAATTGATTAATCCTTCGAAAAATAGATCTAAAGGACCTCCCAGACCACCAAATGGATTTCTTCTATGTAGGAAAAATGTTCATAAAGAAGCAAGATTAAAAGGATTCTGTAATATGCGCGTCATAAGTAAAGTTAGTGGAATGTTATGGAGAAGTGCTTCTACGGAGGAAAAAGAAATTTATGAACAACTTTCCGCTCAAGTTAATAATCTTCACTCTCAAAGATATCCGGGTTACAAATATCGTCCAACAACTCGTCAAAAAACACAACCTTATGTCGTTCCAACGACCAATATTGAAGTTTTACAAACTTTCCCAACTCCAATTATAAATCAACAGCAACCTATTATTTATTCTTCAAGTTTCATTCCTGATATTCCTGAGATGTATCAATTTCCTCAATTTACAGAAGAAGATCTAGCTTCGTTTTATTATTATTTATCCGTTTAATTATCGACATAATTTCGTTTATAATATAATATTTTGAATGCAACATTTACTTCAACGAATTTTTTTTTAAGAAAAAACTAGTAAAAATCTAAAAAATAACTATGCCATAAAAACAAATGTGATAAGAATTTATGAAAATAATTAATAATTAATTATGTGTAATTTTTAAACGTAATTTTAAGGTCTAAATAATTTAAATAATCAATTCAATTTTTAAGTGTATATTTTTTTTAATTAATAAATAAAAACGATTTATTTTTCACATGAGAAGAGTTTTTTCACTGCATTTAACTGCATTAGTTATCACTCCATGATTAAAATTAATTATTTACAGTATGCAATAGCGTGATGAACAGATCTTTGTTATTTGATGCTTAAATTCGATTTTAAAAAATAAGAAAGTGGTTTCAAATTTTAAATATTTTTTTATTATTAAATTAGAATTTTTAATAAATTGAAACAACCCTTTTATTAAATATGCATATTGTTAAATTCAGATAAAAAAAGCCAAATACATTTTAAATTTTTTTTTTTTTTGCTTTAATGGTTTTATTGGTTATGAAAACATTATTAAAAATTCAAAAAGTTCTTGAAAAGGAATATCCGGAAATTGTTCGGGAGATCCTGAAAGTGTCGAATGTACCCAGAATATAACCGGATTACGTCAATGTTTCAAAAATTATAGCATTTCACTTTTTTGGTCCGAGACACACGGGGATATACGGACATTTTTTAGTACGCACGGGGCGATTTCCGAAAATCCTTTTTTTTTTTTCATTTACCAAATATTTTTTTAGTAAATTATGCAGGTTTAAAATAAAAGTAAATCGTTAAAGAAATTTTGCCAAGGAAAGAAAAATCAGATAGCTGTCTTGTACTACAATTCTGCGAATAGTCTAGATTACGTCTAGATTACGTCTAGATAATGATTATAAATTTAGATCACGTGAGTGTTCAGCGTAAAGTTGTGTGGTGTAAAATGTAAAATGAGGCTGCAAACGGTCATCTCAAAAAGGAAATATGTATTATCAAAATAATTAAATGCCGTTTGATTACAAATTCATTTGTTTTTCTGACAAATATATATGGAAAGTTATTGAGTAAATAAGAACAAATTCATTTTCTAATGAATAGAACTACTGAAATTATGATGAAATTTGAGAAATAAACCTGTAGTCGTAATTGATTACATATTAGATTATTGGAATTTAATTTGTACTTTTGTTGGATTGTTTAGGAAAAGGTTCATTGTAGATATGTGTATTTATTGTTTTTTTGCAAGTAAGAAAATGTTGGAAATATTATCTTTATAACAATGCATATATTTTACCTATTTAGTTAGAATGAAATTTATAAACAAAGAACCATTTTTTTTTTTAACTCGAGATTTTCCAATAATTGAAGTTTGTTTGTTAATCTCCGGTTGGTTCAATAATGAATTTCTTCTTCTTTAACAATTATGTCATAATTAGTCAAGAAGAGAAACAATTAGTAATAAACGAATATTTAATTATATATGCATTATAATATCGCACATTTGATGTCAAAAAATAATCATTTTACATTCACCAAGAAAAGAATTGTAATCATGTGCTTATATGATTTTTTTTTTGAAGTAAAAATTGTATGTTTGTTATTTTATCTGGAATAGGAAATCAACTGTGTAAATTGTAAATTGTGTAACTGTAACAGAACGTGCGCAAAATTAAAAAATTGCATATGATTAGTTTAATAAAATAATTTTTTTTGTAAAAAGATAAGATGAATTCTGTAAAATTTTATTGAAGTAGGAAATATAAATAAACATAAATAAATTAAAATAGATATATTTAATGATAAATTAATTAAAAAAAATCATCTACCGGAACTAAAAATAAATCAATCATAATTTCGGTAATCGCCTTTTTCTCGGAATAACCTTATTAGTATACGTCTGTCGAACTTATCTACATATTCTTCTATTTTTATTATTGTTTTCTTTAAAGTAAAAAAAAAAAAATCATTGTGTCTATGATAACCACGTTGTCAATTTGCGTGACAATCTTTGAGTGTTCTTTTACATTGTGAAATTTACATAATTATGTTAAGACTAAAAAGATAATCAAATAAAGAACAAGTAATCGGTACGACAGGATTTTACTATTATGTTGTATAAAACCGATAAACCTGAAACAGCAGGTTTTAATTTTCTTTGATTTTTTTTTTTTGTTTATATAATCCAATCTTTGTTACAAATTTAAATATATTACTAAAAATAAATTAAATGATTGGTGTTAAACTTTTTTACGAATGAACTCTTTTTCATGAATTTGGAAAAAAAAATCGAACGAATAAAGAATTTCTTTGGATTACCGAAAATAATGAGATTAAGATTAATTTATCTAATTTATGATATAATTTCCCTTCTCTTTTAATTCACATTTGATTTTTTAATATTGTTAAACCTTTTTATTGTGAACAACGGATAAATTTTGTTCCAAAATTAATTTTAATTCGAATGTCCAATTATATAAAATAAAAAAAGAATAATAATAATTTTTATGCAACAAACAAACATAACACTTCTAGAGTGTCGAAAGAAATTTTATGCAAAGCATAGACGAATAGAATTGTAACTTAAATGATTCAATTAAGATAACTCAAATTTTTTTTTTTTTAAATGACAGTTTTTGCAGACCCATGAAAATAATTTTAGTGATCAAATGAATTCTCGATATGTACTGTATATTCATAAGAGTCAAGACGATAAAAAAGAAATTTCTTAGAAATCCTGGATTCTCTTTCTCTCTCTTTTTTTTCTAAGCCCAATTTTTCTTTATTTTACAAAATACGTAATAATATAATTAGAAAAGAAGGTATCAAAATATAAATAACTCTTTAAAATAAGGATACCCGTCACTGAATGAATGCATGTATTTCGATCAAAGTTTTCTATTGCTGTCACATCTAATAAAGACGGTAGTGTATATATCGATATGTATTTATGCAATCACAGGCCCCGATCTACTTGACAGTATATATACATAATTGTCACATTTATAATTCGTTAAATGCTTTAAAAGGCAGTTCATCTATTTGGGATGAAATATTTAAAACTTATCTTGTGTAGCAAACTAAACCACATGGGTTTGTATACATCCCGAAAACTCTTTAATTAAATAAGATTTAATGCATATATTTAAATATTCGAATATTCGAATATATTTTTTTTTTTTTCAAAATTTGATCACTTTTTCACCTTTTATCATCACATCCCCATCTGACTTTTACAAAAAAATAAACTGTATTATTACAATATAACCATATAACGTGCGTCATCCTGCATCACGGTATTAAAACTCCGAGTGAATATTTTATTAAAAAAAAACAAATATAAATTGCGGTCAAAATATTTTTCATTTTCTTTACCTTTGAAATTTTTTTTTCTTCGAATCCAAGATTTTTTTCTTTTACCACGTAAAAAAAACCGAAAAACGAAAAAACAAAAACTAAAAAGCCAAAAAAAAAAAAAAAAAGTTTTATTAAGGTTACCGTAATAGAATTAAATTAATAAATTAAAGATGGTTACAAATAAGAATAAAAATATACAAAATTCATCTATGGACGATTTAGCAGATTCATTAATGAATAAACTTGACCGAAGTAAAGTTTTTCCACCATATTATAATAATCCAGAAGAATTGATAAACCCATCAAAAGTTAGAAGTGTTGGACCACCACGACCTCCGAATGGATTTTTACTTTGTAGAAAAAATGTTCATAGACAAGCGAGAGAACGTGGGGTGTGTAATATGAGAGTTATATCAAAAGTTACGGGCATGTTATGGCGAAGCGCATCAACAGATGAAAAAGAACAATATGAAAATCTTGCACAGCAAGTTCAAAACCTTCATTCCTTGAAGTATCCAAATTACAAGTATAAACCAACTTCTCGAGCTAAATCTCATCCAGTATTATATCAACCTTATACCATACCTCAACAACAAATTGTACCGCTTTTAACTAATCCAACAGAACCAATTAATCCTCCTTACGTATTGTCGAATATTCTTTATAATAATGGAACGTTTACGCAAGATGAAATTGATTTATATTCTTTATATTCTTTTTAGAATTATATTGTAAATTACCGGTAATATATAATATAAATGGTATTTAATTTGTATAGCTTCTATAATTTAATCTTTTTTTTTTTGAAATTCTGATATAAACCAGATATTTCATTTTTCTGGTGATTTCTGTAAGATTTTTTAAGATTTATGAACAATTTTTTTTTATTGAACAAAAAAAAAAAAAAAAAATAGAATTGGTCATCATTTTTATTAATATTATATAACTGTATAATAAAATAGATATTGCATAGTTATTAATGCACCACTAAATTTCTGCGGAATATTTTATGAATAATAATATATGTATTATAACAATAAAAATTAAGAGAGATATATGACAGTAAATGGAATTTAATATAGATATTATATATTATGTATAATATATTTATAGAGGGGTCTAATTTTTTAGTAATCAAATATTCGAAGAAAATTTGAATCTAATCTTATTTAAAATTAGAATGACATCAAAAAATTCTTTATGTACAAATCTGCATAACTAGATTTACAAATAGTTCGATTAAAATGATTATTATGATTATTGTTATTGTAAGCATAACATTATTCTTGGCATAGTACTTTTTTGACCCTTTTTTTTATAATTAATTTCTGCTCCGAAAATTAAATTACTATAAAAAAAAATTTTTTGGCGTGTGTAACACGAAATTTTTAGAACACCGAAATGTACAAATAAAGAAAATTATAAAGTTTTGTTGCGTAACAATAATGATCCGTTGGCTGAGAGTTAAAGAGGATCAATTAATTTCTAAGCCGCATAACATACAGTATACTATATTATTAAACAATGAATTTTAAGTGGTAAATTTGTTTTGCAAATTCGGTTGAACGAATTTTTCAATTGATGAGTCAAATTTTCGTTTGTTGATCGTCTTGTCTTTCCGTTGAATTTTTTTCCTTTTTTTTTTCCGGATATTCATATTTTTAAATTTAAACGAAAGTAACAAAGAAAAAAAAATCTCTTTTTAAATATTGAACTGTTAAAAATAAACATAAAATAACCCCGAAAAAATTATAAAATTTTGAATTATTAATGTTTCCATTTATTCGGCATAAATGAAGATATTAAAGGAATTATCAATAAATATTAGTAATACTTCATTGTAACCTTTCATTATAAGATTGCGCGATTACATTTCATAATGGTTCATTCATACTATAAATATTTTTTCGGATTTCGGATTATATTATGATTTTCAATCCGTTTACGTAATTAAGAAATACGCCGAAGGAATAAAGATGAACAATAAAGCAAAATGTTTTTTAAAATAAATGACGTGAATGGTTTTAAATCGGATAAAAAGTATCCGAGACCGACATAAAGAAATATATATCACGCCACGTGATGATTAAATAGTTCCTTGTCCCTGAAAATGTTCTTCGGGTGACACGTGCGTAAAAATTTAAGCGATGAAATAATTTAAAATAATTTAAATAATTTAAAAAATGCGTCAACTTCGCGTTTATTACTTAAATTATCAAAAAAAATGAATCACAAATTTTACGTAACATTTTTTTTTTTTTTAAAAAAAAAATTGAACTTCGTATTAGAATAATTTATTTTTGGAAAACTGTTTGCTCATATAAAATATGTAAAATGATCCTTCATTTTTACTAAATTTTTGATCAAATTGAAATATTTAAGGAAATAAATCGACATTTATTCAAGGTTTTTGAAATCCCAGATCCCTTCTCTCTCCCACCCCTTCAAGAATGAATCCATAATTCCAGCATTTTGGATTCATTCATTTGTCATAGATCTTCGCGTTTATCTTTATGTGACTAAGGATTTTCTGCAAATGCATTATCTCCGTCTCATAGATTAGCTAAAATGAGCATTCTAATTACGATCTACTTTTATGACTTACGGCGGTTGTTAATAAAATGTTTCTGAGCCGGGACTTTATTTTAGTTATCTCCTATCACTGAGTCAGAAAAAAATTTTTTAATTACATCTTATTAAAAATCTTTATAAATAGGCAAGGCATTTGCTACAAAGATTCAGAGACGCATAATATTTTTTTTTGTCTCTTTTAAGTCTCTCTTCTAAAACATTAAGACTTTCTCTTTATTGTTTTTCTGTTTTTATTAAATAAAACGAGTTGAAAAATAATAACAATAAAAGTTTTTTTTATAACCCGCTTCACAAAAAAAAAAAAAAAAAAATATTAAAAAAAAAAAAATTATTTTCTTTAAAATGACATCTTTACAGACCTCGTCATTAAGTGATTTGGCAGATACTTTAATCCAAAAGTTAGACAGAGCAAAAATATTTCCTCCATATTTAAATAATCCTGAAGAATTGGTCAATGCTTCAAAACGTAATGCAAAACCACCAAGACCCCCAAACGGATTTCTTCTTTGTCGTAAAAATGTTCATCAAGAAGCCAAACGTAGAGGAATTTGTAACATGAGAGTCATCTCAAAAGTCACTGGAATGTTATGGCGGGCTGCAACTCCAGATGAGAAGGAAGAATACGAGAAGCTCGCTACAAAAGTCCATAACCTTCACTCGCAAAGATTTCCTGGGTATAAATATCGTCCTGCTACGAGAGATAGATCATCTGAATCTTATCATCCTTACATCTTCTCTTCATCCCTCATCGATAATACTCCTGTAACATTTTCACCTTCAGAATCTGAAGAACCGATTCAACAGTCCCATAACATCTTTGATTTAACCCAAGAACAGTTGGATTTCATGACATTTTATTTTGGGATGTCAAACAACTAACTTCAAATGTTTCTCAATAAGGAACATTATTAATAAAATTCTCATTTTTAATCATTGTTATTCATAATAATATTTATGATTTTACAAATTATGCTTTTATTATTTTTTTTATTTTATTAACACGTTTGTATTATCTATGTAATTTATTTATTATTTTATGTATTTTTGGGGTTTATTCTGTAATTCATTAGATGGGATGGGTTTTAAATTGGGTTTATTATTATATTCAACTGAGTATATATATTTGTACCATATATGTTAAGTTTCTGAATTTTTACTTTTAAGATTAATAATTATGCAGAAGTCAAAAAAAAAAAAAAAAAAAAAAA
>QKYT01000572.1:0-36299 GCA_003550305.1 Glomus cerebriforme | reverse complement strand
TAAAGCATTTGTCAATCTCGGACTGACATCTATTATGGGTGCAATTAACCAATTTATTGTAATATTTTTTTTTAACCAATTATTGTGATTCTCTAATTTATCATTGTTTTTTTTCCCAAATTTTCCGGGGAAAGAAAAATCTTTTTTTGATTGTTTTTCTCGTAACAAATTTTACAAAAAAAGAACTCCTTGTAATATCATTATAATGAAATTGTAAAACAAAATAATCTTTTTTTTTAAAAAAAAAAAAAATGAATGAATTTACTATATAATCTTATTTCCTATATTTAGAGTCATTATATGATCAATTGATAGAACTATGATATACTATGATTAATAGGTAAATTGATTAATAGGTAAATCTAAGATTTTTCTAAACAAAAAAATCAACTCCCTTAACTCATGACACTTCCTCATGACTCTCAAGAAGTTTTTAATTGGATTATAAATAAAAAAAAAAGATTTATCTCTTTTTTTTTTTTTTATTCTCCTTTTTTTTGGTAAATCACAATGATTTCAAGATCGCGAAAAAAATAGACGCGTATTGTCATTATTATCAAAAGATTTGATCTCTATATTAGTTAACTTATTAACTTAATATACTTAGTGATTATAATAAACAGGTAAAATAAGTTATACTGATCGCAGTCTTTTAGGAAATATAACGTAATTGATAAACTTATTTACATCCCTTGTGTCATTATAGGAAACCTTATTTATTTTTCTTTCCCCTGTATAATATTTACGAGTTCAGCCTAAATAATCCCTTATGACATAATTTTAAAAAAAAAAATCGGCAATTTCAAAAGAAACAAAGAATTTTCGATAATTTTAGGTAACTAGAAGGGAATATTAACCCGAATTTAACTCCGAGGAGAATGAAGAGATTAGCGAAAAGTTTTTAAATAGCATAAATGAATAACTAAATATAGTAATGAAAAGAAGAAGAAGAAAAAAAAAAGGAGAATGACTTCATATAAATTAGAACAATTTTAGAATAGATCCAAAATTTGTTGATCATTTTTTTATTCCGTTAAGAAAAAAAGATACAATGGCAAAAAAAAAAAAAAAAATTTCAATAATTTAATGATCATATTCTATATATTCTTCTAAATTAAGAATTGAAATGTAATTTAACTTTATAATGATAATGTTTAGGTAAATCATATTATATGAGCTATCATCCGTTTCTTTTTATAAAGTCAAATGAATGAATATAATAATTAAATAGTTTAAAGAAATATTTTCTCTTCTTTTAACAAGTATAAAGGTTTCTTAAAAAGGATTCTTAAGTGTATATTATCTTGTCAATTGATCTAATGATCGACATTGGAGGAGCGCAAAAATGTATTAGGTCAGTAACAAACAAAAATCCTTACCGAAAAAAATTCATTAATATTATTAGTAGAACATTTAAAGAACACATGCTCCAATCGGATTTATCGTATTATCCAAACGAGAAAACCGCAGTGACGGAGATTCATGAACAATTTTGGAAGTAAAAAATTAAAGGGTTTGTTCAAAATTAGAAAATTTCATAAAGTTACACAAATTCCTAATTTGTTTTTTTTGAATTATAATTCGGCATTTCCGAATTTAACTCCTTTAGTACCCAAATATAAGGGGAGAAAGAAACATGTCAAACATGTCAAAAAAATTAAAAAGGATAATTTAATTAAAACTTCTAACTTCTTTATATAGGAAACAAAAAAAAAATAATAATAAATTTTTTATACCATTCCATTGTTCATAAATTAGTGTAAATTAAATCACTGTTTAAAGAAATTTATGAAAGAATTTAATTCGTTACCTTTCTTAAAGTTCACACAAATAAAAAATGGTTATCTCAAACGTAAGGATTTAATATTTCTTATAATAGAATTTCTCTATCTAAGAAATACTAAGAACCAACCACAATTTTTTTCCTAAAATTCCAACTGGTTCAATTTTAAAATTCCTTAAATGATTTCATTATAACATTGATAAATTCTAGAATATTTCGGAATCGTTTATACTGTAATAAATATAATAATAGTAATAATAATTCCTTTATTATAATTTAACTGAGCCATATGGAAAAAATGGCAATTGGTACATTCTTATACGTTCATTATTATTATTGAAAAAAATATTTCATTCTCTTTGATATGTTTGCTATTTATTGTTCGGCTTGATTGTAATATATATAATGTATGCAGAAAGTCATAAAATTGTTCATTCTTGGGTAATATATTGCATAACAGATATTTAAATATTTGCGCAGCGAATAATAATATTATTAAGCTCATTTATTTTATAAATATACTGTATATTACAATAATAAATTGAGAATAAAAAAAAAAAAAAAAAAAAATTTAATGAATTTGTTTCAAAAAAAAATAAATATTTATGTCTTGACATCACACGAATTTAATTGCTATTTTTTATTTGTTACACTACCCTGAACATCGGATTTTTTTTCATTGACGCACGATATAAAAAAAAATAAATGACATATTGTCATTTACGTCAAAGCAAAAGAAATAATATTTGAATAAGCATATGCGAGATTTTATTTATTTATTTATTGTCATAAATTAATAGGGAAGGTAAACTAACTTTTTAGCTTAAGATCTTAGTAAAATATTGAAATACCGGTAACAGCTTAATAAGCATTAATAAACATAATAAAAAATTTTGTTTTATCCGACCTGCGGATCATATTTGAATTGTTTTAATTAAATCCAATAGGTAAAAGCCAATCTTCTGGATTATTCGTTTGAAAAGTGACTCCATTAAAGAAGTCTCTTTCAAAAGGGGTGTTCGTATCCTGCTGGACGTTAATTTGAGCTATTCGATAAAGAGTATCCGTATTATCAATTACATTCGTAATTTGTCGCCTGTTACGGTTGAATCTATTAATCGCGAGTGCCATATTTACAAAAGTTTGACGTTGAGAACGTGTAGAACGTATCCAAATTCTATTTGTTGCCATACTGATTATGTAATGGTTTTGTATATGTAATCTTTGAGCTTCTCTTCTTACATTTTGCCGCATCAAACTTCTTGCTGTTGCTCTTCTACCGTTTTCGAAATTTGCCGCAAGCACATTTACATTATGTAGAAAATTATAAATGGCTTCATAGTTAATATTATCCAATAAGACCCTTAATATTCTTTCAAACGAAACTCTTTGAGCGCACATTATTTTCCTTTTTTTTTTTTTTTTTTTTTTTGAATGAATGAATGAATGAGATTATGATTCATTTTTATATCTGATTTTGTAACACTGATTATTGCAATTCGCAAATAGTAAAAGTAATAATTATTCTCTTAAATTAAATCGCCACACCAATTAAATTTCTTTATTACTATTCGGAATTTTTATTCGTTACTATCATGGTTCTTTTTAGGAAAAAGATAAAAGAAAAATTTTCAGTCAACCCTTTTTTTCGTAAATCATGATCATCAATCAAACTTGGTACACCAAATTTATTAATTTGTGGCTAATTCAGGGTTTTATTAAAATTACGTTTTAAAAATTCTATAATTTTTTTTAATTGGCTCAATATTTATTGTTATTGTTTTTCTATTTTTATATTTTTCTTTTTAATTTGTTTGGCGATTCCTTTTTATTGTTATTTTATTTTTATTTTGTAACTCATTATGATGATGATATACTGTATATAAAATAATTGTTTTTTTTTTGAAAATCAATATATAAACCATCTTTTCATTCAAAAATAATTTTCCCATAAAAGATGAATGATGATGATACTAACTTTGAAAATGTCCTACTTGTCCTGCATATATTACACATCAGTGCATGCATATTCAGTTCATTGGTCCATCGAGAATGAATAGAATCATAACCATATTCTATTTTAGCCGTTATATTGTTATAAGAAGAAAACGTACAGTATTTCATTGTATAATCAAATTTACTATTTTGTTTCAAGGGTGCATTGTACGAGACTCATGTTTTTATATATAGATATTTCTTTTTTTTTTATTTTTTCTTTGGAATGTTTTTGATATACTGTACATTGAATATCTTTAATTTCCAACACATGTTTATTACGTGAGAGTTTGCCTCATATTACGTAAATAAATGTTTGTGATATCAGCTGTTCTGAAAATTTGTAATTTAATTATATTTACAAATATTTAATATTTAACACGAACTAGTAAATTACGTGTATATTGTATAGTTTGTGTGATTTTTAAAGCCATAATCCATACCATATTTATACCATAAAGAATATTTGTTTTTATTTTTATTAATAATTTAATATATCTATAATTATATATGAATGTAATTAATAACCAGATTTTTGGTATGAGATACGTTTAAAATAATAACATAAATAACCCTAAAAAATTCTTTATTTGAAAATCTAAAATGACAATGAAACATTTTTTACAAATCTTTAATTTGATCATGTTTTTTTTTTGTTTATCATGTTTCATCTTGCTTTTCGGACTTTCTTTAAAAAAAAACAGATCAAACAGGTAAAATTTCTCATGTACAAATAAAAACAATAAAAATGTATCAGATTTACGATGAAGGAAAGAAACCAATAAAATCAATTTTTTTTTTATGTAGTCTTATAATAAAAAAAATATTGTATATATATATATATATAAATATAAAAAAAAAAAAAATTTAAATAGATTATCAAAACTTTCTGTGTCCATAAATATAAACTAAATAGGATATTTTTCATTTTACGGCGGAAATATGATTTAGGCGTTTTTTGTTTTTTTTTTGTTAATTTTTTTAATATTTCAACTGATCGAAACGTTATTTTTGATTTGGCAAATATTATTGGTTTCCCGTTAAAAAAGTTAATGTTACATATAACGATCATTATTTTGTTGTATTGTGCAGTATCTTCGACCCCTTATGCATCGAATACAATTATAATCAAAAGCCATAAATTATTTATTTATTTTTTTTAAAGATTCAGTAATTAGATGACTAAAGGATTGTAGTATTAAATGAAAAAAAAGAACAAAAAATGTAAATAATTTATAGCACAAATATTTGCACTCCAATGCATATTCTAGCTTGATCCCAATCATATAATAAGTTTGTGAAAATTTTCTCTAACACCCTCCCCAAGTACATGTTTATGAATAAAAAGTCATATGGTTAATTATTAGTGAATTAAAATGCGTATTATAATAATTACTGTATATTTTAGTGTAATTTATATCCGGGTTTTCGGTGTGAGATTCTCCTAAAATAATAAAATGAATAAAATAAACGATAACCATGATAACCAACCCTAAATTCTTTATTTGAAAAATCCAAAATGACAGTGAAACATTCTTATAAATTTTTAATTTCGATCATATTACTTTGAACATTAAGATGTTTCATCTTGTTTCGGACTTTCTTTTTTTAATAAGAAATATTTAAAGGAAGTAAACCAATAAAATCAATTTTTTTTTATGTAGTCATTATATACATATATAAATAGATTATGAAGGATATTCTTCATTTTAAGACGGAATTTGTTTTAGACGTTCCGATTATTATTATTATTATTATTATTATTATTATTTAATATTTCAATTGATCGAATGATTTGACAAATATTATTGGTTTCCCATTAAAAAAAAGTTGATGTTGTATGAATAAACAAATATATTATTCCCATTATTCCATTATATCTTTGATCGAGTCTTATGCATCGAATTTACAATCGAAACTATTCATAAAATACTTAATAGATGAAATTTTTTTTTTACAAAAAGAAAAGATAACGGTAATTATAAATAGAAAAAAAGAACACAAACTGTAAATAATTTGTAGCATATATACATATTTTTTTTTTTTACTTATCGTATGTAAGTACACTTTATAAATGCACTCATTAATTATATAAATTTTAGATGCACGTTCTAGATCATATATTTAATTTAACTTATAAAATTTTTCTCCAACACCCTCCCTAATTGCATATTCATGAATAAAAACTGAAGAGAGTTAAAAGCGAATTAAAAAAAAAACAAAAAGCATGTAAAAAAATCTTAAATTATGTTTTCAAAATTTGATTCCCCCCATAAACTTTGAGGCCAAGGATTCAAAAAAGTCATATCAAACTCATTATCAGAATTAAATGCAATCCCATCATTAAAAGTATCACCAAAAATGTTATCGTTTAATAAAGAATTTAAATTATTGTTGTTTCTAATGTTAACAGACATTCTCGTAGGGGAAGTTACATTCACATTATTAGTCGATAAACGAGCGGATGAAACAACTTGATATGACCTAGAATTGCGTGAATAATAATTTCTCGCATTTATTTGAGAGTAAAGATTTTGAACATCACGAGTTAATTGATTGTAATGCTGTCTTTGTTGACGAGTTGCATAAGTCCAAGAATAATTTGCTTCATGATTGATGAGGAACTGATCATTAAATCCAAGTCTTTCTGCTTCTTTAGTAAAGTTAATTTTAAAAATATCATATATGGACGGTGGTTTAAGTACACGACGTCTCAAACCTAAATATAATCGTAGTAATTCAGTAGGGTTCCTATATATTGGAGGAAAGATATTTCCAGAATTGATTCTATTGCGTAGCATATTGAAAAAAAAATGTAAAAGGATTGTTAAAGGTTAAAAAAAACGTCGTTAGAAAAAAAAAAAAAAAAAGATTTCTAAAAAGGGATATTTATATAATCGAATGATTACTCCCTTTTTGTTTCATTACCCTTCATTCTTTGTGAATAGAACTTTATTTGGAATTAATTCCGAATTATCAATTTAAACCGCTGTCAGAAGATCTTTCATTGCATTATCATCACCACTAAATTTCTTTTAGTAAATTTAAACGGTAAAGTGTGACCTAACTTTCGGCAGATTTTATGTTCTTTTGGTTATATTAATATACGGGCTGTACAAATAAGGCCATTCCATCGTTAAACATAACCTTTATTTGAAAAACTGGGGAGAGGAGTTTAACAGTAAACAAGGGTTGAAATCGGAAATTTTAGGTACAGTGCTTGGAGAGCCATTAAATCATATGTTTTATAATATATATTTATTTGGACTCAAAGTACTAGAAGGGGGAGAGAAACATTAAAAAAGAAAAAATTCAACATATGATTAACACACATTACAAGAAATTTGTTTTATTCCTTCTCCTGTAGATCAGATCGTAGGTAAATATTCTTTTACATTTTATCAATAATACAATAATACACTCTTTTAGTATTGTATTTACGACTAAATTATTCTCGTCTTTTTGCAAGTATTACCTGTAAGTATACTTGTTGGTTAGATCTAATTCTTGTCTAAAATAGTAAATCTTGTTTATGAAAGAATATTCTTTCTATTAATACTGACGTATTAAAAGGTGATCTTACTAGTCCTAATCCTAACAATAATCCCGAACTAATACAAAATTTGTCTTTAAAACTTTTTTTTTTTTATTAAAAAAAAAAACAATCAGCAAATTAATATAACGTTATTATTACTTGTAAATTAAAATAAAATTTTTTTTTGGACAAAATTTAATATTAATGGCATAAGAAATTATAAAAATTAAAGAGAGGGATTTTTTTTTTTAAAAAAAGAAAAAAAAAACTTTTCCTATCTTGCCATCTATCATCTTACTATCTAGTTATCAAGCTTTGTAAAAAAAAAATGTCATTGTTACATATTCATCCGTTTCTTCCGTATGTATTTTTACTTCCGGATTAAGTTACGGCCATTGTGCAAGTTTAAATTCGCAAATAGGAAATATTTCATTGAATAAAATTTCTTTTCACGTCAAATTACAGAAGTCCTTTGTCTCCTAAAAAAGAAAATAAAGTCGAACCCTTAAATGTAAATATTAAATATTAAAAAATTTTACTTAGCAAGTCCGAAAATCCCCGACTATTTATTCTATGAAATTCCTACTCTGGTTTAATAAGATTAATAAGATTAATAATGGAACTACGCCAAAGTTCATCATTAATAAGCGCTCGGAAAGTGGTTTAACCGTGCGCCACAATTTTCGTGCTATGCATAATTACATAAGGACCGATCAACCACGTATTTTAACAATGAGAAATGGAGATCACAATTAGACAATTATTTTCGCGTACCATAATTTTTAAATTGTGACGAATTATTTTTTTCGGTAAAGTCCATTAATGACAAAATCATTATTAATTCTTTTTTGGATATTAATTAAATTACATAGAACTACCAAATTAGCTAACATCGGTAAATCCGATAAAAATAAAAGGATCATATGCAGGGAGAGTTTCTTAGATTAAATTTTATAATTTTTTTATGTACTAATCATATGAATAATACATAAAACGTCATAACTGAAACCGTATATTAAGGAATTTTGGCGCGTAATAAGAAAAAAAGAATTTGTTTCATTAAAATAAATCATTAACATGCATGTAAACGAACCAATTAAAAAATACCAAATATGTACTTGATAACGGAAAAAAAAATTCTAACTCTAAATTAATCTGACCTTTTTTTGGTAACTTCCTTAATTGGATATTGAATTCTTTGATTGAAGTAAAAAAAAAGAATAATTGTTTTCTGATAAAGTAATTTTCATTTTTCTTGGCAATAATATGCGTGAATGGTTTTATTTTAACTTATTAATGATTTTCAGATTATTTTGTCGTGCGATAAAACATAGATTAATGATACACAAGAAGAATGATAATTCTATTTATCAATTTTATTTTAACGAAACGATAAATAATTATGAGTATATGTTGTGCTATAAAAACATGGTATCTAATTGTATAATCGTATCTAATCTCGATAAACCGATTTTTCATTATTATTAAAAATCATGTTATTTCACATTATTCATATTTGTAATTTAAATAAAATTTCATAATATCACTTTTTTATATCAATTACCATAATAATGAATGATAAAATGTTATACAGATATCTATATTGGGGATTTAGTACGTCAAAAAGTTCATTAATGTTTGTTTTTCGATCTGCATACATGCATAAAATGTTTATTATGAATTTGGTAATTTTAAAGTCATATCATAAAGAAGTTGAATAGATTTTTCATCAAATTGCCTTAAAATAATCCGAAAAGTAAATTTAATATATCTTTTATAAAATAAAAAGCGTCAATGTTTATACTATTCGGATTTCGGAAGTTAAATGAACTTTTACCGATTATTCTGCGTTGTAACATTGAATGAGAACCCGAGGAGGAAGCACAAAACCTTATATATATGTATGTATGTATATTCGGGTTTTTTTTGGATAGTCGACCTTTTAAGATCATTAATCAGTAAATATTATTAATAAAAGTTAAATTTATTTATGCAAATATATATCACGACATTAATTTAATTTATGATAAGGAATTTCGGCGGAGAGTTAATTAGTAATAGATAATCTGGTAAAAAAAAAAAAAAAAAACTTGTTTGTAAACTATATCGAGTTAAATATTTGTCATATAATACCGAGCAAGGTAATTTAAAAATACTATATTTTACCATGTAAAAAATACGCCGTAAAACCAGGGAGGAAGAGGAATATTTTTTACAGTGATGCAAAATAGGTTTAGGGATAGGAAAGGTAACGCAGTAACGTCTAAAGAAACTACAAATTTAGTTAGTGGAATTTTCTATATAACGCCTCATGATCGTTTTTTCGCCACTTTGGAAATCACGCCCTACTTTAGAAAGATGATGTGACTTTTCGGTAATTGCCTATTTTGCGCTCATAAATAAAAATCTTGTTGATCTTGTGCGCCACATATTATATCGCGTTGAAAGAAAAACCATATTTGAAACTCCCGCTTTTTTTTTGTTACATGGATATGAATAAGAAATTGAACTAAAAATTCCATTAAAGTAAATATATTGTACCAAAATTTTAACACGCGTGGTCTACGCTAAACGTAACAACCCAGAAATATTTTATTAATTAATTAAGGAAATCATTTTGTTTTTGGTACGTTTGCAAGCCTTGCATTGCAGTATAATTTCGGAATTAAAGTAAGCAGAATTGGGATTAGTCAGATTAGGTAAGGCATTAGGATTAATATGGTAATTTAGAGTGGGTACACTGAGATGCATAAGAAAAAATAATATCCATTAATTAAAAATTTAAATATGATAATTAATTAATGTACAGTGTATATTAGATTGTATGTATTTATTTATGCTAAGTTAATTATATAATTTGTATAAGGACATTTAAAATATTAGTTAATATTTGAATTAAGTATATTATGTAAGGTGAAAAAAAAACCGGAAATTTATATTTACTTCAAATCTTTTTTTAGATTTAATTCCGTGATTTTTAAAAAGTAATTTAAAAACATATATATAAAAAAAATATAATAATATCAGGATAATAACCTGTTTGAAAAAAACGTGAATATAAACATAATTCATTTTTTTTTTAACGTTATTGTTATATATTTTCAATATACATTTTTTACGATAAACATAAAAATTCTTTTTTTAGAAGTCGCTCCTTGTTATTTATCACGCTTTGTTATTTATCACTTCGATACACAATATAATACAGTACTATTGTGACGATTAATGCAGTGATGTTTAATTCATTATTATGAGAACGATGATAACTTTCTATAAATACATGTGGTTTTCACTTTTGTCAAATCTTTGCCATTGAAAAAATTCACGAAAATTAAAAGATACTAAAAAAAATCTTGGCAATCACTTTAAAGAATATCTTTTTTCATACAAAATTTTAAAGACATTAATTGCAGGATCGCCCGTTAAATAAAATATAAAGCGGTTGCCTAGATTCACAAAAAGATATGGCCACCCCTAATTTCTCGTTGGACTTTTTAGTTGATAATTTAATGAATAAGATCGATAGAAAAAAAATTTTTCCGCCTCATTTAAATGATCCAGTAGAATTATTAACTACTAGTTTTAATCGAACTAATCGTCCAACTCGCCCTCCTAATGGATTCCTTCTTTGCCGCAAGAATGTTCATCATATTGCCAAAGAAGTTGGAATAGTTAATATGCGAGTCATTAGTAAAGTTAGTGGCATTTTATGGAGAAGCGCTAGTTTAGAAGAGAAAGAAATGTACGAAAATTTAGCCAGTGAAGTTAGTTTTGTTTACACTCAAAGGTATAATATTGAAACGTACAATCAATCTACTCATGTAAGAGGAATTATACCAGCCTATACACCTTATTATATTCCTGCTTCTTCACGGTTTAACTCGCATATTAATTTTCCATCAACTTCGACAACTTCTCAAACTGAATATCCGCTCATTTCGAATCTTCCTACGGAACCTTTTCCTCATGGACTTGGATTAAATTTTGAAAATTTTGATCCTGAATTTTTTATTATGTATCTTAATAATTTTCCCGGAATCTAAAATAATTTACATCCCTTAGGAGAGAGAAAACTTCAGATCTTCTAATTTTCTTAATTATCGGTTAGAAAAAAGATTAATGAACATATTAATCAAATAATGAGATTTTCTTATTAAATGAAAATATATATATATGTATGTAGTAAATCTATTTAAAATAATTTTATAAGGTTTTTTTTTTTCTTTAATAATCAATTTAGCTCAATTATGCTTAAATAATTTACCTTGTATGAAACATAATATAAGATAATAATAGTAATGTAGCCTATCTATGAAACTTATGTAAGAATTAATTTAATTAAGAAATTTAATAATAAAATAAGACTTATAAGCTCAATTAAATTTAAAGTTGCGCAGTAAATTTTTTTTTTTCGTATAGAAAATCGATTCGGGAGATAATCATTTATTATAATGAAAATAATGGTTCTTTGATGTATAAATTTTTAGAATTACGCGTAATCGATTTTTTATAGAAATAAAAACGAGGATTGAACGCCCATGATCAACTTACTTACTCAATTTTGGGGTTTGTAACCCAAAGTTGGAATTATTAATTGTTGATTAATCTTACAATGTAATACAACTGTCTATCTCAAAAAAAGAAGAGAAAAAATTTTTTCATATTATTATATAAAAGAGTAACCTTTCACAGAATTGTCACGTTATGCCAAGAATATTATTTATAGAACGAATACAATTGTGTTAAATTGATTTTGAACAATGCAATATTTAGTATATTTTACATAATAGAATTAATTAACCATCCCCAACGGAGGTAGCTCAAACACGAAATAATCGAAATAATTATTTCGCGTTCAATAAATGATGAAATTCAAAATTTTATTATGAATTTTAGTATATAAAAAGATAAAAAAATTTTTATTTATTCAAAATATATACATATATATATATTTTTCCTCATTTTTAATAACTTATATATTATACTTAATTTAACATAATAGCCTCGTTATAGATAATCATGAAATTTCGCGATTTCTCGCTCTTTTTTCAAGGATACCTCACGAAAAAAATAAAATTTTGCGTGACAAATAACTTTCCGAAAAATTTTGAATGTAACAATTTATCGGTATATAAATTTATCCTATTTTTTTTTGGATAAAATTATCAGACTTAGTTTCTGTCGTGACACACACAGATTTTAATGATATTATTTATATAAAAATAAAGACATTATTATTACGAATTATTACTTTAATTGAATTAATGCGTAACATATGAATTCACGTTGAACAAGAGTTTCTGATTGGATAAAATATAGATAACATAACGAATGTTAACTTGATCCAATCAAGTTCGCCTACTAAAAGCTATTTTGAAACTAAGAAGGTTAGAAGGGGAGAATTTATGTTGAACAATTTAATTTGGAGCGACCTTAGCCATATAACTTTAATTATTAATTATGATGAATTAAGTATCTTCACCGAAAAATTTACACAGTCTAACGGCGAGAATACACGATTGGTTAGACAGTAGAAAAATCACCAATAATGTTTGTCGTGAATCGTGAAGTTATCGAAGTTATCGGAGATATCGGTGATTCATTACAATAATAGCATGTGGTCATGTAAAATTATATTTATACTTATAAGTATTATCCTATTTAATGAGTCAATCAAATGACCCTATATGCACGACTGAAATCAATTCCAGAAAACTTTCCGGGAAATACGCGATTAGCAAATCTAATGTATTAATAACCAATACAAACTAACTAAATTTTTTACGCTTGAATGGTAAATCCGGACATTGTTTCCGGAATTTAAATAATTTTTTTTTTTTTATGAGCTGATTTCGATGGTAAAAAACTTAAAACGCCTTGACAATCATAGGGTTTATGATATTCTTTTCATGACTCATTTCAGGTTTATAAATTCCAAATATTAAATATTTCATAAAAAAATGGACAATTTCAGTGAAAATCAAATAAAAAAAAATACATTATTTACTAAAAATTTATATATTTTATTATTCAACGTAATTATTTTTATCGTCGTTTCTATTATTAGTTGAACCGCGAAAAAATGTTCAACACGTGAGCAAACAATTTCAATAATGTATATCATTATAAATAAAACCACATATAGGAATGATTTCTTTTAGAAGGCGATCTCATGATGAACTATGATACTCTGCAGGGATAAGAATTTATCCTGTCGAATTTAACTTTTTAAGGAACTCGTCGATTATTTTATTATATAAATTTGGTTTTATAATTTTTTCTATCAAATTCGATTATAGGATTGGATTATTTCATAACTTGTAATACATATATATATATTTTTATACATATATTACATAAAAAAATTATGCATTCCTCATCTTAAGCGAAGGCCCATATTTAGAACATCTTAGTGAATGTTGTCTGTTCTAGTGTTAAATGGGCAAGATCTTTAGGGCGGATTCAATGTCTACTTTTACGAATTCTGGTATAAAATGGTTAACCGCCGATTTTATGAAAATTGTTTTATTTATAAGTACAATAATAGGAGTGGTATATGATAATTAAAAAAAAATTAATTAATATGGTAAATGATGTGGAAAGTTTTTCTTCCCACTTTACTAATATTAGTGGAGAATTAATTTTGAATTAATTGAAGGTTGGATCCATTCATCGAATATCGGTCGCGTATCAAAAAGAAAAATTTTCATTGTGATATATATTCAGGTATCCCGTTGGGATAATTGGATAGTCAGATATTCTCTAGATATTCATGCATAACCCAAACTCTAAATTAATAAATTCAAAAAGTTGTTAGTTAATCTGCAAAGCTTAATGGGGAAAATATTATTCGACTTTTATAACTAGTTTCTCAAAACTTCTCAAGAACTTTTTAAGAAATTTTTTATTTAACAATGAGTTAATGTTGACATTATTATAAGATAATGAAAAAAAAACTTAATAATTATCAAATTTATTACTAAAACCAAAAAAAAATTATTTAATCTTCACCATCTTACATATATTAAAATTATAAAATCCTCGATGTTAATAACGAAATGTGATTTATTGTAAAATTACTGAAAATATTTAAATAGAATTATGATTACAAATGACCCCGAGTCAAAATTAAATTATTTTATTATTGTATATATAAAAAACTATTTATGATAAATCTAAAACCTAATCTTGAATGAGAAATGTTTCACCAAGATTTAAAAAATAATGATGACAACGGTCATTTCAAAGAGAAATATTTTTACATAAAGCAGGGATCATAAAAACGAAATCAATTTAGTAATACTGATTATATTTTATTTGGATTGATTGAATGAAAAAAAAAAAATAAACACGAACAATAAGGAAAATATTAAGTAATTCCCTTATATAATCGTTTAACAAATGATAACATAAGTCATTAAATCCTTGACTAATGCAATCAAATTTAGATAAGTGAATTAAGCATATTTGACATTAACGTTGTACATATCCAATAAGATAAGCCGGTTTATAATATTTGTTTGGTAAAGAAATGCAAAAAAAACTTGTTTTTTGATTTTTGCAGATCGAATTTTTATTGTTAAAAGTGTGATGATCCATTCTTCCGCCTCAGTAAACTTTTTTTTTTTTTTGTTTAACAATTCTTGCAGAATGACGCCTTATTTATTAAAGTAATTTGAATGAATCATAATTGCGACAATACGCATTTTGGATTGTAAGTGGACTTTTTCATTGATTAAATGAGTAGATGTCCAATCGGGACAAAGTCCAATTTTATCACGAACAACAAACGGAAATATTCGTTAGTATTCACAAACCAAGTTTGTTTGTTAACATTTATCACTGTATTTTTCTACATTTGATGTATGTTAATGATAATATTTGGCTTCTTAACTTATTAAACCTCTTTTAGTTATAATTTGTAAGAAATAAAATTAAAGAAGACATAAAATTCATTCTATTATTAAGGGAAAATTCAAATAACTAAACCGGAAGTTTATGATGCATTATCATTATTGTAAGGGTTAAGGTATACCTTCGAAGTACCGCCCGGAAGAACCTATAATAAACCTGACCCTGTGGCCAGTACACATATTTTGATACATTATTTGAATGGATACCATACAATCAGATTAATGAAATTAAAGAAATCTGTAAATTTGATTCTGCTACAATATATTCGGCAAAATGGAAGGATGGCCCTTTATACTGGAATGTCCTAAATTTATTAAATCGTGATCTCTTGCCATTAATTCTAACTGTTTTCTTTGACAATTTATTAGGTGAAATATATGTATTCCTTATGATATATTGAAACGAAACCGAAACAAGATCTCGATCGAAATTATAATTTTGATGGATTAAAAAAATATTAACGGTAAACTGAAACTTTCTTGGTTGACATAAATTATTTTATTTTATTTTATCCTTCATATAACGCCACCCTGGGGGCTGGGTACTTATTTGAGGTAATTATGTTATTATCAGGTAATATTAGTTGCTTCAAGATGTAAATATTTTAATATAATGTTACAACTTTATTGCATGCAAATTTATGGAAGGAGAATGTTTCTAGAAAAGCTGTTAGTTTTTAAATTAATGTAAGATCAGAATGTTTTAGATCTGTTACAATTTGGAAGAATAGATGTAAAGTTTTAAGTATTTCAAAAAACATGAAAAGAGATGGAATTAAACTCATAGAATAATTAGTTATAATGATGATAATAATGATATGAAACGTGGTTGGTATGCTATTGTTAACTTGAATGGATTTTGGCTTCGATTAATGTTAACTCGAAGTGGCCAGTCGATCCTAATTTAATTTAGGAATTTATATTTGCTTTGTAATGTACTATGTATTTTACTTTAACATAATGCAAGACTGCACCGTTAAAAAAAATATATTTATACTCAGTCGATACTTAAAAATTTGTGTTACAATAGAATTCTCTTTAATATATTTGATTGATACATTGCATATATAATGACCAATAAGCATTCATTATTAGCATTATTAATATTCGTTATGATTTAGCAAATGACGATACTGGAAGATACTGAAGGTACTTTCTCACCATTTACTTTACAATGAATTCATGTCATTGAATATTTGATTATTATTCTAATATTTTTATTCTAATATTTGAAGTACAGTATATACTGTATTGATGAATGATGATTTACGTGTATAAAAATGTTTTGTAAAGAATGTTTATAAATAACACTACAGTATTGGTGTATCAATATACTCTGCAGAAACATGATCTCCTTAATATGCAGTAACTATAAAGCAACGTCATATTAATTATTTAGTAGCTTAATTGCTTAATGGAGTTGCTGCATATTAAGGAACCCAAGTTTCTCCTAAGTGAACATCACGACTCTGTAAGAAGTTCTTTAATGGGTTCGTTCTTAATCGCCAACAATTTTATATCCTAAACCTATAGTTGCTTCGAATTTACGGTCTTTAATTATGGTGATTACGGCACGTACCGTAACCGTATTGATCATTCTAAACCAACAAAATTATTGATATACGACTAGCAGGTTAAATGATATCGCGTATGTGTTTATTAAAAAAACACTATAAGTTTTATATTATACATCTATTCGTCCCTTCTTTTATTACTTTTTTTTTTTTTAACAACAACTGTGATACTGAGAATATAGATTAAATAAATCATGTCTGGTGAAATTTGCTCATAAGTAATTATATTAAATTAAATTCCTTACGTACGTATAGTTGCTTATAAAGACAGTACATCTTTTTTTATTTAATAAAATTTTCTTATTGAATCTAGCTAATACAGAATTAAATTGGTGGTTATTCGTCATTTTTTTCTCTCTTTTTTTTTTACATATAGATATTAATAATTTATGTTCATTGAAAGGTGAATGGTCTAAATTTTGTATAATCAATATAAGCAACAGTACATAAAAGAGTTGATTCTATTAAACATGAATTTAATGAATTTAATGTTAACTACGCGAAATAGTACTGATACCTTTCATTCACTTCCATTTTTATACAAAGATAAGAATAATTTATTTCGTAAGATTCATTAAATAACTTTTTTTTTAATACTTCTACTTCCAATGTCGTTGATGGAAGAAAAGTATTTTGATTTTTAAACGTACTTTGTTAAACACGTGACATTTTGCGACGTTTCTCCACGTGACCTCAAATAATTTGCCACCCCGTGTCAAACAAAAAAATGCACTGGAATGATAAATCAAACTATTTCGCAAACAATTTATCTCGTGAATTTTTTATTTTCTTTCGAAAAATTAAAATACAGTCAGACCTCTATATAGTTACCCTCTATATAAGCACACCTCTTTATAAGCACTGGTCGGTTGACAAGAACGAGAGAGTCACTTAATGCCTCGTAGCCCTCGGCCACCTCCGTGTTTCCATTTTCATAACAAAATTGATATTTGTCTCACGAGTTAATGCATAATGCCGGCCAAAAAACACGTGAGGGAAGGGAAATCTAGTGGTGTTATCGATTATTATGAGATAAAGTGTTTTAATATGATATGGTAATGTTCATAAATTTATTGATCGAATAATATTAAGAAAAAAAAATTCATTTCGTACCTATGAATTCCACGGTATCAATTAATTTCACACAGACATTACTAAAAGTTTTTGTAATATTACGTACAATCGTAGTTGAAGTTGCAAAAGCAAAAAAACTTTGTAACTTAAGAGCTGGCGTTAGTGAGAGTATTTTCTACGTGATAATTCTGAAACACATTCGAAATAATTGGATTTTAATAGCGAAAAGAAAATGACTACATACAGTACATTTTATTATTCAATATAACAAAAAGATACAACGAAGGAAATTACAAAGTTCAAAAAAATAAATTGATCAACCAAGTTCTATAATAAATTTAAAAATCTTCTTTTTTTTGTGCATTTCTTGATTTTAAAAATTGAAATTCCATTTTCAATTTTTGTTTCTACGAGCGAATCATAATCGATTCTATTTATGAATAATAAGATAGGTTAATTTTGTAAGTTCAATAGAACAATTTGTTTTATGTAAAATAATTTTATCACTTACTTCTCTGGTAGTTGAATAAACACATTAAAGCATCCAGTTGTTCTATTATTAAACATTGGATTGTAATTTGTTTCAAAGTTCGGTAGAATACCGATAATGTTTAGATCCTTTTCATCATTACTCACAGATAATTGAAACTGATCTTTTGAAGTTATTCCTGGAGTATTAATCACAATTATGAACATGTCTCCATTTTCCTCTTTATAGATTGCATATTGGGTCTGTTGAAAAAACCGAGATTACCAAAATTTCCATGTAAATGATGCAAGAAGTGGTATACTTACAGCATTTAACGGTGATCTATCTTCAAGTAATGGTTTATAATCCTGATCAAATGATGGATAAACTACTGGATCGCCATTAAAATTTTTGGACGGCATGAAATGGATTCGACGACCTTCAGGACCATTAAACGTTTTATTTTGCATAGCATGAAAAAAACAACCAGCATCTTGATCAGAAAAAAAATGTACAAATCCATATCTGAAAAAATTTAAATTTATAGTTAAAAACCATTATAAATAACAAGTAACAACAGTCAAAATGAAATATCTACCCATCATTAAAAGCTTTTACTACATGAATAAATTTTACAGGCGAGTTAACTTTTAACCATTTTTCAATAGCTTCAGCATAAACATTTTCTAGATCACCACCTATTAATACAGATTGTTGTGGATTTGAACAACATATATTTTTAACTCGAGGAGCAAAAGAAATAAAAGAACCTAAATAAAGATTATAGTCATTATACATAAAGTGCCGTGAAGTGTATGAAGTAGTAAGAAAGTACATGAAGCAAATGCGTGAAATATAAAGTGAAGGAAATAATACTGTACCGTTCATTGTGAATTGGAAAATTTTTAGGAAAATTTTTGGAAAGGGTATGAAAAACAAGTTGCATATTTATAGACGACGCGTCCGCGTAAAAATCATCATACGGTAATCAGTTTCTAATTTAGTTTGGCGTCCTTATGAATATTTGCCGTACAAAAAAAGAAAAATTATTGCGTTAAAATCTTCGTATATTTGGTGATCTGCGTGTAAAATTACTAAAATTTAATTCCTTACATCCCGATTATTAAAAAAAATGGTAAAACTTAATGTTTTATCTATCCAATACGGATGTTCAATTTACCTCAATTTGGAATTGGAGCGACTCAAAATATCGGTTTCAGGCAACTATCAAGGCGATACAATAAATTAAATATCATTCATTAATCTAAAGAAGGTCAATTAACCGTAATAATTATGAAGATACTATAAAGAACTTTAACAAATTTGAAGTTTCAGATCTTTTAAATGTTGATTGTAAAAAGACAAAGGAAATATCTTAGTTGAAATAATTTTACTCACAATACAATAATACAATAGAACCAGGAATGTTGTCCAAGGCTTAAATTGTAGATATCTAGAACGTATATGACTTGAGTTAAATTGGAAGTATTCAGTTGATGCTTTTTGAACTGAAAATTGTACTTTTATTCATTCCTGATGGTACGATAATTTTTATTAAATACAATAAACACTAATGACAAGTTATCATATGATTTCTATTTTTATTTATCTATTAATTTTACCTAAAAGGCTAAGCCGAATGGTTGTCGCAAACTGCAAATCGACACCTGACTCTATAAATATAGGTATGCTCCTTTATGTAGGTGTGCTTGATATGGATTATAAAAATATGATAATAGGAAAATAATAAATAATAATATCAGTGTAGATACTCAAATAACTCAATTCTTGGTCGGTATGATATATTAATATTAAAATTAGAAACTAATTAAAAAAATTCGCGTCTTAGAAGCTAAATCAGATAAAAAATCACAAATTAATTCCAAACAACGAAAAGAAATTGCACAAGGCAAATCAAACTCACATTTAATAAATAATAATTATTGATGGATTCTTGAATATATTACATTTCATATATTACAACTTAGATTTCATGATAAATAGTGGTCTCACTTTCCCTTTATTCTCGCCTTTTACCATATCTTTCCTTCTTCATCCTTTTTATTCTTCTGTCCTTTTTTCTTTATTTTTTCTTTTCTTTTGCTTTTGGATTTATCTTTCATTTATTTTAACTATAAAAATATTTCCAATAAAAATATTTAATTATTATAAAATTACATAGATTTAATAAAGAAATAGACTTACACTGTGCAAATTTTACATTTTTTAATTTCATTTCGAATCCGCCTGAAAATAATATAAATAACAAAATTTGTTTACCAGATTCAAAAATAGATTTCAACCAATCAACATAAGCTTTAATAGCCATCAAGGAAAATTGATCATGTTCTAAATTAATGATAAAATATATATATTCATATTCAGTTAAAACGTACAATCTTAAAAATTACCTTTGCTGAGTTTTTCTGGATCTAAAGTACCGATTAATTGTACGTTATTCTTTGAATATTGAATTTTCCGCGTAAATGTAACCTACGAAAAAAAAGAGATTACAAAATTAATGTTCAATAGTATAAAGTATAGACATTAGAATAACTCCACATAATTCTGTTGATTTACTATTAGCTTCGTTTTTTCTTGATTTATTAGCTTTTTTTTTTTTTGAGTGGAATATACAATATATAATAAAGATTAAAATGATCAATGAATAATTGAAAACATACTATACGTATATTTATTTACCTTTAGACAATAAATTTTGATATTTTTATGATATCATTATCCTTTATATCAAAGAATTCTTCTTCCATCTTATATTATAAATTAAAACAATTATACTGTATTATTATACGTTCTCAATCACGTGTGTGATTCGATGCCAACCTCCTCTAACTCTTCATCAATATCATTAAATTTAATACGAAATTGATTCATCTAAAGGGAAAATAATTCTTATCAAATTGTAATTCAAAAACATTATTAAGTTATAGTTATATTTTACCTACAGTATCTGAACTCTTTGAAATCGTTCTTTCATTCTAAATATCATTTAAAAAAAAAAATATTTAATAAATATAAATTATTAAAAAATGAAAATATCTAAAAATGTAATTATTTACATTTCGTTCATTTATGAGTAAATGTCCACCAAATATTTTGATAGGGTTCGTATCAACCAAAGTCATCTCGTAGCATTTTGCTAATACAAATAAAAAAAAAAATTTAGCGTGAGAAAAACTACGTATTATAAAGAGAAGAAATTATTTATATTATAAGTAATTATCAAAAGGTTCACTTCATGGTGTTAAAACATTTAATTTTAAAGGAAATAAAATTAATTCTGATTCTCAGTTTACAGATTTTCACACGCAAAGATATACGGTATGTGGTTTTATTATGAAATGCACTACAATGCAAGTGTATTTATAATATTGTTTGTGGCACAATATTTTCACGTTTTATACTTCCATATAAAAGAATTTATAGATTATGTTGATAAACTCAGAAGTCAGAACAAGTTTATATCAACATCAACAATTTGTTTAGAATTACAAATAGAAATCGTAGCACCGAAAATTATTTCTTTCCTATATACTAACATTAAAATTGTTATTTTTTTTGCAATAGAAAAATTCTTGACCGATCAAATTTGTTTTGAAAATTGCTAAATATCACCGCAGGTGATTACCAATTTTGGGCAAATTTTCTTAATTCTGCCCGAAATTCCACCCTAATGCTGGTGGCAGTGACAATCACCTGCGGACATTTAGCAATACTCTTTTTTTTATGAACTGAACTTCATCTTACATAGACGAATTAAGATAAATTTCTTTCCATTCTTGTTTTTAGTTAATGAACCATTCAAAGTTCTCCACCATTTAGTATAGATCACGCAAGCACATGATCGATTGATTACATTAATCACAGTGTTTGATCAAGAAAAGTATAAATCCTTTTTCTCATATTATTCTAAGTTTACCACGCTTCATTTTAATTTTGTTCAATAAATGAATCTAATAGATGGACGCGCTTTATTATTTATAGAAATGGTAATAGAAGCTATAACTCAATGAGAATATATTTCCCAAGATTTCCTTTATATATATATATATTTTTAATATACTGTATAATTTTTTAAGATCTGATAATTAACTATAATGTAAAGAAGATTATAAGACAATATTCAAAAAATCAGCTTATATTCAATAATTTGAACACCATATTACGTAAGTCTAACAATAAATTATTTTTGCCCAACATTAACTTGATTCAGGCAACATTTGCGAAAATTTGATGTAACAATGTAACACTATCTCATGTTGTACTACTGTACACAAATAAACAGATCTATAAAAAATATCGTTTTCTTTTCTACTGAAAATTTCTTTAACCTTAATTTTTACTTAAAATAATGGTATCCAAATTACCAAACGAGTGTTTACAACAAATTTTTCGTGGTATTAAAGATATTAATACTTTATATTCAATTATTCAAGTTGATCATACATGGTGTGAAAATGGGATTATTTATTTATGGAAAAATCCATTTCGAAATGATATTGAATTAAAAAATCAAATTAAAATCATTCCTATTTTACTTAATTTCTTAAAAAAAGGGGAAAATACTTTATTTGATTATCCTTGTTTGATAACACATTTAAATCTTGATAATCTTTTTAACATTATTTCCGAATTTTCAACGTTAAATAAGAATTTATTTAAATATTATTTAAATTTAATGGAACAGGATGATTCATTATCATTAATATTTTATAATATAAAATTTTCAGAATGGTCTGAATTTGGACAAATATGGATTATTAATTTATTAATTTTAGTATATATGGCAAAAAGAAAAGCAAATATTCGATGGTTTAAATTAGATGATAATAAATTTAATGAAAATTTAATTATTGATAGAAGAGAATATTATAATTTAGATAATAATAATAATAATAATAATAATAATAATAATGGATTAATAATTGATTCAGAATTACGATATTTTAATATAACAACTAAAGTGGAAGATATTATTAAAGTATTTTTAAAATTTGATGAATCAAAAAATTTTTTTGAAAATTTAGAATATTTGGAATGTGATCAATTAAATTATAATAATTCATCATTAAATTCTTTATCAAAAATATGTAGAAAATTAAAAACTATTCGACTTGAAGGAGATTTTCGTTCAATTTTTATTCCTCTTGTATCATTAATTAAATATCAAAAAAATCTTGAAAATTTACAAATTATTGGTATTAAAAATAATTCTGGAATGTGGTTTTATGAAAAAAATATATTTGAAATATTTTCATCCTTGGAATCAGTTTCTCGTTCTCTTAAAAGATTTGAAATAAGTGGAATAGAAATGATGACAGATGAAACATTTGAATTTCTTGGTAAATGTAAAAATTTGGAGATTTTACGTTTAGAAGATTCAAAGATTTCACATAAAAATTTTGAATGGATCGCTAAAGCTGATTTACCAAAATTATATTCATTAGAATTAATTTCTAATTGTGATGGAGTGGATTTTATGAGACAAGTTAATCCTATTCAAGGAATTTTAAAAAACAAAATTATTTCTTCAAATTTAAAAAAACTTTATTTACGAAATAAATTTTTAAAAAATTATGATCTTTTGGAAGCAATTTGTGATAATTGTAGAAATTTAGTTAATTTTTCTACTCAATTAACAGCAAATAATGATATATTAATTTTATATACAATTCTTGAAAATAATTCAAATCTTAAAGAACTTTATTTAAATATTTATTTGGATATGCATACTGTTGATATTAGTACTGATATTATTATGGATTTAGCAAAATTTTTACCTAAAAGAATTGATACTTTACAACTTGAATTTTTGATTAATTGTGTTTATTATTGTAGAATTTTTTTAGAAAATTGTTCTGTAAATTTAAAATATTTTTATGTCATTATTTCAAATGATGATATTAATGATTACGTTAATTGTATTGAAAAATGGTCGGAAGAAAGGGGAAAGAAGATAATCGAATTAAAATTTTATCCCTTTGATGATTGGAATTTTATTTATAATAAGATTGATGTCGTATGGGATAATGATTTTGGTAAGTTTAATATATTAATTCTTTATTAATTATTTTTCTGATTTTGAATTTATAATGTTTTAAATTTTTATTAATTTTTTTTTTTTTCTCAAATATCTGAACAAATAGATAATGGTTCGTATGTTTGATATGATGGAAGGTGACTGTCGTAATAAATAAATTCACGAAGGGGGGGGGGGATTAAAATTATCGATTTATCCTTAATTGGTTAATTCTAATTTTCTCAAATCCATTACATAAATAAATAATTATTTAAGCCAGAAAAAAAAAATTATATATTTTATTTATTAAATCTAATAATAATAAAAATTCATCAATAGAGACTAAACATCATGTAGACTGATCAGAGTTTTTCTTAATATTGACTTATCAATCATCGAAGGTCTTATTAATTTCAGTAATGTCTCGCTGATATATAATTTTGTATTTAAGAATAATTGAATGTTCGCTTAGCATCAAAGCAAAGAATTAGTTCATGATTGAGATTAAATCTAAGAAAGATGCAGAAATGAAGACATATTGGAGTTGTCAAATCAATTTCTGAGATCTCTTGGAGCTTGTGCTAGTGAGCTGTTATTCCAAGCTTCAATGAATATATATTAAGAAAGAATATTCCCATCAATTCTTTTTCATTAGGAAATCTGTCTTCGAAATAAGGAAAAGTTTCCGTTAGACATATAAAGCAGTAAATTTTATAAAGTATGTCGTATTTATGTATTTTATCCATTATAATTATGAATTTATCTCTTTATTATTCGTATTTAAAATGAAAAAATTAATGTTTAAATATATTAGGAGTCATTTATAAAACAGAAAATTAAAAGAATTATTTAATAAAACAAAGATAATTAATGTAACAAGTGTTACCTTGTCTTTTTTACAATAAGTAGAGATGGGCACCATGCGCATGATAATGCAGGCTTCATGTGCGTGCATGACTGGCATCAAAATTCACAAAATCATGACGCGTCATTATAAGCTATTTTTAAAAATTCTAACTTGAATTTATTTCAATAAATGCCTCAAAATTATTACACGTGCACCCCATTCGCATCCGTGCATCGCGTGCATAATAACAACATTATTATTACTAATAAAAATTTGTAGAAGTTAGATCTGAAAAGAGTAAATATATATAACATGTATTATTAAATTTAGAAGCATATAATTGGCATGACCGCATGATTTTATTTTGTAATAAAATACGTTAAGAAAGAGGCGGACCGTTAAATGATTGTAATTTAATTTGATAAAAGTTTTATATCTATAAAGAAAAAGATAAAACAGAAGTTAACGAAATATAATCGAATGTTATATATATATTTTAATATTTGCGTTTTTTGAGTTAGTTTTTTGTATAATTGGAAAATAATAACTTGGTAAGCCAATAATATTCATTTCGAATAAATAATTATTTTATTGATGAGTTAGCAAATTTTCATATATGAGCTTTCAACTAATAGAAATTACATTAGCACCCTAAATTATTAAAACTGTTTTTAATTTTCAAAGAGAATTAACTAAAACACTAAAATAAAGGTTACATTATATCTTTAAGTGTATAGTATATTAGTATACAACTGAGTATAGTTAATTTTATTACTCAACTGGTCAACAATACTCTTTTACATCTAACCTCATATACAGCAAATTTTACACACTCCTACACCACTGGTTTTCGTATTAATGAAATAAATCTTTAGAATAAATTATTTATTAGTCAATATAAAAATATTGGAGTTGCACCGGAAAACCTTGTAACCTACCTTTTATTCATTTATCCCCTGGACCGTCGTGCCTATTAAAACATCTAATGCCAGCCCAAATGGCTTAAGGCATTATAAACCTGAGGTCAAAGATCGATCTGGGAGAATTTCCAATCTCATAGCAGATTATCATATCAGTTTGTTAATAAAAATGTTTCGGTTATTTCTGTTATTAGATGAGAATCAATAAAGTTAAAAATTATTTAGAATGTACAATGTATTATTGTTTGATAGTACGAATTTTTTTGTAAATAAACATTTTGGAAATGAATTATTAGATATTTTAACTAAATTATAATATTCAATTGATATTTTTGATCGACTTTTTGAAAATTTCTAGAGAACTAATTTCGTTAGGAACAAAAGATCATAAAATATTATAATTATGTCATTATTTCCACGGCTGCGCCGTGAAAATCGATGACTACCCATAAAATAAGTATTACTAATTTTAGATGTATATCGATATATTTAAGAGTATTACTAAATCCAAGATGCGCAAAATTATTGTTTTAACTTTTTTTTTTTCTCTTAACACTTTAAATTTATGACAAAACTCAGTATAGATTGTCTTAATCTTATTTTCAATGAATTACAAGATAGAAATTCTTTACATTCTTGCCTTTTAGTTAATAGAGAGTGGTGTCGTTTAGTAGTTCCTATCTTATGGAAAGAATATTCATGGCAAAAGTATTTACAAAAAAAGATATTTTATACAATACTTTCTTGTTTACAATCCTCTTCAAAACAACTTTTATCCGATAATGATATTGAATTATCATCAACAATTCATTTAAAATCACCATTATTTAATTACATCAGTTTTTGTAAATTTCCAGGAGCTAAAATTATAGATAATATTGTAGAAATGGTATTTGAAGAAGAATTTAATAAAGGAAAAGTTAATAAGAAAAATAAGAGAAACCTTTTAGAACAAGAACTTTACAAATTATTTGTTAGTCAATGTAAGAATATTAAAGAATTAAACTGGAAAACTTTACAACCTTTATCATTATTTTCTGGAGCATCAACATGCTTTTCTCAACTCTATAGTTTAAATATTGATATCGATTTTGTAAATTCTAATGCTCTTTATGAGATGTCCCAAATTTGTAAAAATTTGAATAAATTAATTATTGATAATTGTTCTCAAGATCTTCCTGGATTGATTTCTTTAATCGAAGCTCAAAGGAATTTAAAAAGCATATTAATTTATCCAAATGTTAAGAAAGGAGTAACTTGTAAAGAATTAAGTAAAGCATTAGCAAAAAAGGGCGCTACAATAAATGATCTCCACTTAGGCCCAATTGGAGCCATTCCACCTTCGTTCCTAACATCATTCATTAAACTAAAGAATATAACAATCAATGATGGTGGTAATATCAGGGATGAGATTAAAGATTTTCAACATCATCTCGCAATTTCAGAATTTCCAGATCTTCAAACTATTACTTTTGCTGGATTATCATGTTTTAAAGAGTTGGCAATGTTAATTGAAAAAACAAAAGGAAATATTTCGGAAATTTGCACTTATAATTCAAATAGAGCTACTGAAAATACAGGGATGTTAATTAAAGCAATAGCTAATAAATGTCCGAAGATTAAATATTTACACATATATATTGAACCTAAAGATTCTATTCATATAAAATCATTATTATTAAATTGTAGACAATTAAAAGTTTTAAATTTTTATGGTTTTGATTTTATAAATGAAAATAATGATAATGAAGATGTAGGAGATGAATTATTAGATATTTTAGCTAAATTTTCAGCAATTTCTTTAAGGAAAATAGCACTTAGTGGAAGTTGGAAGTATTCAATTGATATTTTTGAACGATTTTTTGAAAGTTGTAGAAATCGAACTTTATCTTATTTTGCGATCTTTCCTAATGATGTTAGAAATTATATTACAGATGACCATAAGGCAATTGTTAGAAAATATATTAAAGAAGGTGTGATAATAAGTTCAAATTTGAATCATCTATAAATGTTGTAAATAAAAATGATAGTACAAGGGATGATTTCAATTGGTTTTTGAATGACTTTGATATCATTTAGTAGTTATTATATGTTACAATTATTAGAAAAACATTGATGAAAGATATGAAGATATATATCTCGTTTTTTTTTTTTTTGAATTTAATATTATACATATTATTATTTTTTTTTTTTTTTTGAATATTACTATATCATTATTCATTATTTTCGATTTAATAAATAAATGGTGCTTTGTAAATTTTTGAGGTCATTTCAAGGATGACTAGCACATAAATATGAAGCAAAAAATTTTATTTAAATTACCTTCGATATATATTTATTTTTCGGTTTTAAAGAGAGCCAATATTGTTGAAATTAAAGTCATTAAATTCAGTTATCATCCGATAAAGTTATATAATAAACCGAATTAGGTTTTACACTAAAAGAGAAGAATTATGGTTTGTAAATTAAGAACATACATTAATGACAATTTTCATGAATAAGGTTAAAGAGAATCTTCGTAAAGTTCTTCCTTAATATAATCATTTTTTCTCTTGTTATTTTATTGTATAAATGATCATATCTAAAATTTTTTATGAAATTCTGGAAGAACAACTGATGGAAATATGTGAGAAAATCTTTATTTAATTAAAAAAAATATATATATAGATCAATGAAATGTTATATTATGGAGCTAATTAATGTAGTAAAAATAAAAAATAATTATTAATATTTTTCTAAATCTATTATTTTTAGGAATTTATATTACAATATATTTATGAATTTTTGATATAATGTATAAAACAAATATGCAAATATGTATACCAAAAATTATATAGTATTGTATTTTAAACTTACATTAGATTTCTTTAGGAATTTCATCTTAAATTGATGTAATTGATGTGATGTTTAAGAATGAAGGCATGTAAAATATTTATCACACTTGCAAGCAAACTTTTTTATTATTTAAAGAATCAACATATTAAACCCTTTATGCCAAATTTCGAACGCGTTTAATTGATCATATATTAATTAAACATTAATATTGTTTAATTTATCAAATTATTGCAATTAAAAGTTTAGCTCATTCTTCCTTTAGTCCAATGAATATAGTGGTTGACAACCCGATCAATAATCGAGCATTGGTAA
Source organism: Glomus cerebriforme (assembly GCA_003550305.1). NCBI lineage: Eukaryota > Fungi > Glomeromycota > Glomeromycetes > Glomerales > Glomeraceae > Glomus > Glomus cerebriforme. The sequence goes on along the minus strand of QKYT01000572.1, from coordinate 7,002 downwards.
CCTTGATTCTTTGTAAGAATAAAGGTAATGACAAATTAAGCTTTTTTATTAAAAATACTGATTCATTTCATATAAATCTATTTCATAAATATTTAATTTAAATATAAAGAATTCTCAAATATTGATGAAAATGATAATAATTAAGAATAATTAAATATATCAAGATACATTGTAATAAATTTCATCTAATAAAAAGAAAAAAACAATATCTATCTTATAACCTAACATTTCACATTTGAACATTTTACTACACCTTCCTTAATATACTTTCTAACAATATCTTTACATTCTTCCCCAATATGTCTTATCTCAAAATAAGATAAAGTTCGTTCTCTACAACTTTCAAAAAATCGTTCAAAAGCATCAATTGAATACTTCCAACCTCCACTAATTAATATTTTAGTTAACGAATTTGGCGAAAATTTAGTTAGAATATCCAATAGTTCATCTCCAATATTATCATCATCATTTACAAAATCCAAACCATAAAATTTTATATCCTCTAAATTTCTACAATTTAATAACAATGATTTTATATGAATAAAATCATTAGATACAAGATATATAGGTAAACATTTAATCTTTGGGCATTTATTGGCAATTGCTTTGATTAACATTCCAGTATTTTCAGCGGACCTATTATAAGTATAAATGGAAATATATGAAATATTTCCATTTGTTTTTTCAATTAAAATTGCCAACTCTTTAAAACATGACAATCCAACAATAGTAATAGTTTGAAGATCTGGAAATTCTGAAATTGCAAGATGATGTTGAAAATCTTTAATCTCATCCCTAATATTATCACTATCATAAATTGTTATATTCTTTAGTTTAATGAGCGATGTTAGGAACGAAGGTGGAATAGCTCCAATTGGGCCTAAGTGGAGATCATTTATTGTAGTGCCCTTCCTTGCTAATGCTTTACTTAGTTCTTCACAAGTTCCTTTAATATCAGGATAAAGTGATACACTTTCTAAATTACTTTGAGCATCAATTAAAGAAATTAATCCAGGAAGATCTTGAGAAAAATTGGAAATAGCTAATTTATTCAAAGATTTGCAAATTCGTGCCATCTCATTAAGATCGTTAGAACTTACAATATTAACATCAATATGTAAACTATGGAGTTGAGAAAAACATGTTAATGCTCCTGGAAATAGTGGTAAAGGTTGCGAAGTATCCCAACATAATTCCTTAATACCCTTACATTGACTAACAAATAATTTGTAAATTTCTTGTTCTAAAATATTTCTTTCGTAATTGCCAAGTTCTTCTTCAAATAATATTTCTACAATTTTACCTATAATTTCAGCTTTTGGAAATTCACAAACGCTGATATAATTAAATAATGGAGATTTTAAAAGTATTGTTGAAGGTAGTTTAATGTTATTATTGGATAAAAGGTTTTTTGAAGACGATGGTAAACAAGAAAGTATTGTAGTATAAAGTTTCTTTTCCCTTTCCGCCATATCCTTGATACGGAATGAATGATTTTTCCATAAAATTAGAACTACAAGATTACACCATTCTTTGTTAACTAAAAGACAAGAGTACAAAGAGTTTTTATCCGTTCGTAGTTCATTAATAATAAGATTAAGGCAGTCTAGATTGATTTTTGTCATCTTTTCATAAAAAAGAAATTTTTGCTCAAAATTTTTTTTTTTGGTATGAATGTATAAGTTGTACAAAATTATGATCAACACTATTGTGTAATCAGCTTTTTCCGGATTTCCCGGTGACTGACCCGAACCTAGGATTCTAATTTACCCCAAATTTTCTTTTCGCGTGACTTTGGCCAGCAGCCCTAAAATTTTTGTCCATGTGATTAATAATAGTGTGACAAATAGAATTTCACCAATTCTGTCCCTAGAATATTTAATAAAGGAGGGGTGTGATACGAGGTGACAAATATTTTACTATGATCGCGATACTGGGAAAACAAACATTAGCAACTGAACATCCCACAACAGCTACAGCAAATGCACCGAATTATGGTTTATCGTATGTATATTATTTTTTGCCTTCATTAGAAACGTTCCTAACTGTTTATTTTATTTTTGGAAGGACAAAGAACGCAGGCGCGAGTCGGTAATTCAACAATTCGTAACCGGCATGCTGATATTGAAATATTATTAACAGATGCAGGAACCATTCCACCTCACTTTCCGCAGGACTTTGAAGCATTAGGGAACGCTTCGGCTGGCGAAATTAATGGATTACTCATGGCTTATAACCAGCCGGTTCATGGAAATTTAGATATGAAAAGAAACGTTTCGCAAGATATTTAGGAATAAGAACAATGTCTTTTTAAGAGCGGGAAGAATAAGGCGCAAATATATTGATATTATTTGATACAATTAGTGTTGTTAATCGGCTTGAAAATATATGAGAACTTGGCTTCCTAGCTCTTTCTTAAGGCTTTTAACATCAGCTTTTTCGAACACTAGATACTGTACAATAGGTTGATATGTCTAGAAAATTTAAATGTACATCAAAGATATACCTTGTAACTAAATAAAATTGCTAAATTTGACTTGCAGATTTTTAATAAAACGACGTTTGCTCAATTTTATGTTAAATTTTATTTTCCACACGCCACACTTCGATGTGCGAAAATGATTAGGGTCATTGGAACGAGAATTCCGAAATTAGTGTATATTAGCGCGGCTCTTACGCACTAAGGATCCACGGTGATAAGAATAATCTCAGATCTCCAACTTACTGATCACTAAGGCCCAGTAGATTACCCCTAATTAATGTGCATGCTCTCGAATAATCAGAACATCGTTAGTGTGTATGATCAAGGCGAATTGGTCATTGCTCACATACGAAAAATTTAATTGACAACTTTTTATTTGCAATACATAAAAATAAATACAAGGATAATTACAAAATGTGGGATGTAACCCGTGATACATGACGTATGACTGTTTTTTATCCCCACTAATGCTAACTAAATTAAAATCTAAATAAAAAATGCCATAATGCTGTAAGCAACTTAGTTGTAGAAAAGGAGCTTCATTCGGTCCAAAAGATTCAAAACCTCCACGCTATTGTGCTACGCATAAACCAGTTGATTATGTCAAAGACACAAGATGGCTGTCACAAGTTTCCTCATTTCGGTTTCCCTGGATCAATAGCGACCTCATGCGTCACTTATATGAAAGAAGGGATAATCCGCTTGAGAGTCAGAAAATGCCTAGAACCTGGATGTAATACACGTGCAGTTTTCAATGTTGTTGGCTCAGCAAATTCTGCGCTAAACACAGACAATCAGAAATGATTGATATTCAAACCAAACTTTATTAAGTATACAGGATCATCACGAACTTTCTGTGGTCAACATAAGCAGGATGACATGATTAACGTTGCAAAAAGAAAATGTGCATATTCAGATTGTGACACTCTTCCTTACTTTAATGTTCCAGGAAAGGTCGGTATTGCGCTAGGCACAGGACGCTGATATGGTTAATGTATAAATCGGCGGTGTGAGAAAGTTGGTTACATGACCATACCGTCTTTTAATCTTTTGGGAGAAAAAAGTGCACGTTTCTGTGAAGCCCACCGAAATCCTGAAATATTGGCCTGAAGTGCAATAATATTATAATATTAGTTGCCAAAAAAGAGCACTATATGGAATATCTGGTTATAAAATGTCACGATGCTTCACACATAAAGACAAAGGTATGATAGCACAATCTTTACGTTTATGCATGATTTCTGATTGTACTATTCATAGACTTTCTAACCCAACTAGGTGCGAGAATCACTCTACAGAAAGATATGATTGATTTAGTTCAAAAATGTGTTCCAATTGCGGATTACTTAATATCCTTATATAGGAAAATAAATGCGCTGATTGTAACACTTACGCCGAAGTAAAAGAGTACGTTTGGCGAAACAACTTGAGTGAAAACCATTCTAAAAGAAAACAATATTCTATACGAAGCATATGACTCTATTGTGGGTGATCAGGGATGTTTAAAAAGCCCTGACTTGTTATCGATGCAGGTACGCATAAAGTTGTACTAGAAGTTGACGAGTATCAACACAAGAAAGGGGAATATAACTGTGAGGTAAAAAAAAAAAAAGTGTGGGACATTGCGCAAGCACTTGGTATTCCTACTCTGTTTATTCGCTACTATCCTGATAGTTATATGACTTCAGGTGGAATCCCAAATGATAGTAATAATAAAGAAAGAACACACAAATTATTGTCATGCATACGGGACGCGATACATTCACAACCTGTAGGAGAATTGCAGTTTCTTACTTATTCTATGACGGATATGATAAGCCTAATACTGAGATAACAACTGTGCCGGATGCTTGGTTCAGAAAACAATGAATGTCTCTTTATTAGTAATACATCAAATAAATTACGGCTATACTAAAATTGTTTTTTTTAAGCGATACAAATTTATTTGAGATATTCTTGGACCCTAACTTTCTTTTTCATCGGCTCTTTCTCAAATTTACCATATCCCAACAATAACCTCCATCACCATCAATTGAGGGATTTGAGGGAGAATGTCGAACCAAGAGTGTACGGCTTGACCATACTCTAATTTTCTCCCTTTTCACTGTTTTTTTTTCGTAAACATACCTTCCAGTTGACGATTATAGACCCTGCTTTTCCTCTACACATTGCATCAGATCCATATTTTGAAATTCGTTTGAGATCTTTATTGATCGAATGAGTACTTAAGCTGTGGATTATTTTCTTTGTAATGATTTAAGACATTCTCGCATGTCCATTCACCAACGTTTTTTTCAAAAAAATCCATATTGCGGAAAAGGAGAATTCTACAATCACGGAATTTATAATGACGGTCACATGATAGCCAGAAACGCGTTATACATTTTTACGCGTTCTTTGCGTAGTTCAGCTTCGTTTTCTCCTTAGCGATTGCCTTGGTGAGACTAACGTGGTATTCGATTTCACTCGTACATGAAATGCCCTCCGAGGTATAAAGGAGAAAGTACAACTCCGTGGCTGTGGTGATGAATTCTATAAAGATAGTCATATTCTTCCCCGAATGCACCATCCGCCTTTCGTTTTCTTGTTAGTTTGGTAGGCACTTTCGCATTGCATAACATTCTACGAGGTAGAAATAAAAGCTCATTAGTGGAAGCTTGGCGTAGCCTTGCGAATCTTTGATTCAGCTTAAACCGACACCTAGACCGTGTTAACCTACCTGAGCGAAGCCAATACCGATTTGATGTTGTTTTCCCTCTGTAATAGTAATTGATTCTTCAATGCACTTAATAACGAAATCAACCTTTCTTCACCAACGACTTCTAATTGCGGATTCAGAGAGATTTCTTTTCCTGTAAGTTTTTTGACTATACCGATACATGCATGAAGGATGATTGAAATATATTCACAACGAACCGCTTCGTTACTGTCAGCAACTGTCCCCATGTTATTTATCCTAATGCGTATATCATTAATACAATGATGAAGAGCCTCGATGTTGTGGGTCTCTATATACAAAAGTGGAACCGGTTATATCGAATGTATACAACAAAAAAAAACGGCGTACAAAAACTTACTTGGTGTAAATTGTGGGATGGCCGTTATTCGATTATCTTAAATACCGTATTTCGCTAACACCTCTTTCAAATTGCGGTATGAGAACGAGCGCTTCGGTCTTTCTTTGAGGGCCTTGACCTCTTTGTGAGAAGTATTGCTGGTCTTCAACCGATGACAGCGAATATTTATACGTTGTTTGGGCAAATAGTGTGATCACGATAATCTTAATGATAGTCGTGATAGTAGTTATATTTATCTTTAGTTCTTGTAATTTGAAAATATTATAATCAATAAAGTATACAGTATTCTTAACATCGTAAAAACTATACCCTCTATCAACAAAGAACAAACTAATTGTTATAAACATATTACTTTCACAGTTTAAATCTCTAATTATTCATTAAACTCCCTGTTAGATAATATCTCTTTGTTAAACTAATCAACGGAACGATTAGGGTTAACAAAAGTAATCCTAGACTTCAATACACATACCTTTTATTATTTTCTTATTTTAACTGTTTTGTTCTCTTATGAAACTCATTAAATATAATTTTTTCATAAATATGTTGTAATAACATATCTTCAATTTATTCAAAGAATGACATTTTTATTATTTTTTTCAGTGAAATATATACTATCTTCACAATTCAATATACTAATTATAGTTTAAGATTTATAATTAATGAGATTATTAGATGATCAACTGATTAAGAATGTAAAGCAAATTTTGTTTATTTAATTTTGATAAAAAAAAAAGAAAAAAGTAATTTATTATATGGCAATACATTACCAACTCCCTCAGTAGCAAATATATTATTCTTAAACCATTAGGTGTTATTTTCTTAAACTATGCATATTTGTTTACATATAAGATTGTATAAGAAAGTATATTATACAGGATCAAGAAAAATACATTTGCCCTCCCATCAAAAAAAGTACAGGCATATTGATATTTACTAATTAAAATATGCATGATTACATAAAAGTATATGGCATATCAGTAATATATATGGTATGACAAATATGTTTTCACTAAATTTGAAAAAACTATCTCTCAGATATTTAGTAAAAATAAATATTTTATTATAATCATATGTTTATGCTTTTTTAATAATAAGATATGCATTTCCACTCCTATTATATGATTATATATAATTATTTGTTGGAAAATCTTAATCTATTTTAAGAATCATTCTGTTCTTTCCTATATGATAGTGATGTAACTACTGATTAGTAATTAAAATAAGAAGTTTTAGCATGTGATGATTTAGCTAAATTTTAGCCAGTTTAGTTCAAATTTTGGCTAAATTTTAATTATCATTAATATTTAAAATATCTATTTGATAGCTGAATTGTAAAGTTCATAACAATTCATTAATCTAATACTCTATAAAAAATATATATTCTTAAAAGATACTTATTTTATGGTTAAAATATACTTATATTACGATAATATACTTAAA
>QKYT01000571.1:54608-69397 GCA_003550305.1 Glomus cerebriforme | reverse complement strand
AAAAAAATGCATCAGTAGTTTATAACTTAATTTCATGTAATTTAAAAAGTAACTAATCAATTTAAAATAAATTTATACATTTAGGTAACTCCAGTATTCTATTTTTAGATTTTTTTTATTTTAGGTGCTAATGAGCTTTAGATCATGTAATATCATAATTTTTATTTTTTTTTTAGATGATGCATTACTTTTGTGAGCTACTATAATTAAGAAAAAATATTTTAAATTAATATTTAATTTATTTATATTATTATAAATTAGAGATGTGATCTGGATTAAATTTTTTGATCCATAATCTGATCTGTTTTAATTATCCATCAGATCAGATTCAAAATTTACTGATCTATTCAGATTAAATCCAGAATCCATTTATTATAACTAGCATTTCTATTTATCCTTTTTTTTTAATTAAAACATTTTCTTTTACCATTATTTTTTTATTGATTTTTTTTTTATTAAATAAAAAAGGTAAAATATTTATTATATTTATTTAAAAGCATTTATTAATATAAAATAGTAATTTATTCTTTTTCTTTAAGTACAGTTTCTGGATAACTAGACTTAGACTTCAGACTGGAATAAATGTAAGTGATTTCTTTTTTTGTTTGTTTTTTATTTATTTTTGGAACACTACTAACGTTTCTTTTTCTTTTCTTTAGGATGGTCCTTGAACTTCAAACTGGAACCAGAATTGAGTAAGTTGAGGAAAGAAAAAATGAGATTATCTTTTTGTTTAATTTGGGAATGTTACTAATATTTCCTTTCTTTATTTTTTTCTTTTAGGGATGCGGCTTCTTGAATAATTAGGTCGAATAGTAAGTAGAATGAGAAGGAGATAGGAGATTTTTTTGAATTAAGAATATTATTAACGTTCTCTTTCTTTTTTTCTTTAGGAACGTAGACTTTGGCCTTTTGAATACTAGGCTTTAAAAACTTAAGTATAATGAATAGAAAGAAAGTTCTTTTTTTTTTGAATTGAAAATATTATTAATGTTCCCTTTCTCTTTTTTTTCTTTAGAAATACAGATTTCAGCCTCTTGAATACTAGACTTTAGAAACTTAGATATAATGGGTGAGTAAAGGTTTTTTTTTTTTAAATTGGGAATGTTACTAACATTTCCTTTTTTTTTTTTAGGAATGCAGATTTCGGTCCCTTGGATATTGGACCTTAGAAACTTAGGTATAATAAGCAGGTAAAGGGTTCTTTTTTTTGAATTAGAAACATTACTAACGTTCCCTTTTTTTTAGGAATGCAGATTTTGGTCCCTTGGATATTGAACTTTGGAAACTTAGGTATAATAAGCAGATAAAGGGTTCTTTTTTTTGAATTAGAAACATTACTAACGTTCCCTTTTTTTTAGGAATGCAGATTTTGGTCCCTTGGATATTGAACTTTGGAAACTTAGGTATAATAAGCAGATAAAGGGTTCTTTTTTTTGAATTAAGAACATTACTAATGTTCCTTTTTTTTTTCTTTAGGGACGTGAACTTTAGCCCTGATACTGAACTTTGGAAACTTAGATATAATAAGCAGGTAAAGGATTTTTTTTTGAATTAGAAAGTAATTATTCTTTTTTTTTTTTAAACTTCAACCCAGACTTTCTCTTCTAATGAATTGGTAAGTTTTATGAAATGGATGTATAGAATGGTACTAACCATTTTTTTTTTTCTTTTTTAGATTCCAGCCTTTAATTTTACTATTTAAAAGTAAATTTCTTTTTATTTTGCTTTATATATAATACATGATAATAATCTATTAAGAAAATGTTTTATTAATTTAATATTATAAACTATTTTTAATAAAATAAATAAATAACAAATGTAAAAAAAATTATTTATTATTAATATATGATAAATGAATTGATCTTAAATTATTAATATTTCTTTTTAAAAAAATTATTCTTTTAAATAGTTCTGGTAAAATATGAGTTCTTTTATTTGTTAATAAATTACTAGCATCACTGAACAATCTCTCACTAGGAATTGAAGTAGTTGTATCCCTAAATAAATTTTGAAAAATTCTGATAAAATGAAAAATTTTTCAAAGTATAACTTTCACTATACTAATAGATCATTGTTTATTCCAATTTGTGATAAATCCAAATATTCTTGCACTTCATACTGAGTAACTTCTTTTTCATCAAGAGATTTGAGTAAAAATAGAACATAAAAAATATTTATTATTGTTATTTATGTTATCATTATCATCTTGTATTTGATCTTCTTTTTTAGTTTCAAGTTCTTTATAAAGTTTACATTATTTTCAACATCCAAATGAATTGAAGTATCAATATCTTCTAATTTTTTACAACATGAATTAAGTAATGCTGATAATAATTTTTCAATTAATGAAGTAGAAAAATAATAACAAAGTGCTTGATATATATATTTTTTTTATTGTATTTAATAAATTTATTATATCTACTGGTATATTAATATTATATTGATCACTATTTTCTTGATTTTCAAAATCAACATCATTATTATCAAATATATTATCATTATCTTCAAAATTTAATTCATCATTTATTATTTTATTTAATCTAAATCATTATTTTAACTTTTGAATTAAATAAAAAAGAAGACTATAAGTTATATATTTAGAACTACCTAAGCAAGTTGTAACTTCTTCAATGGTTCTAATACTTGAAGAAGCTCAATTATTAATTTCCATTCAATTTCTGATAACATAATTTCTTTTAATTTTTTTCCATCTTTTTTTGTATTAAAATCATCATGAATAAGAAGACAATTAACCATAAACTCAATATAAGATTTTATTTGAACTAATCATGTTCATGCCAAATATGTAGAATTCCATCTGGTAATACAATCGAAATACAATAAAGCAAATATTCACTTGTTTGACTTACATTCTAAATATATATAAATAATAATCTAATATTAATTTTTTTAAAAAAAAACTTAAAAAATATATCATACTACATTAGACTTATTTGGATATAATTTTTGTATTTTCTCTAATTATTCAGATTACTTTAGACATAAAAAAAAATTAATAATTTTTTGGCTCTTAGAATTAAATTTTTACATAATTTCATTGATTTACTAACTATTAATTGTAAGGTATAAGAACTAATGTTACCTTTGTAAACTCATGAATTTAGAACTATTCTAAACTAAACTAGTTTAAACTATAGTTTAAACTAGTTTAGAATAATTCCAAATTATTTTAAAACTTCTAAACTATTTTCAAAATTCCTAAACTATTTTTAAAACTTCTAAACTATTTTCAAAACTCTTAAACTATTTTCAAAATTCCTAAACTATTTTCAAAACTTCTAAATTATTATCAAATCTCCTTAAAACCTGTTTTCAATTTCAAGTTCTTTATTTTTTTTTAATTGTAACTTGTAAAAATAAATTCATTCTTTATTGGCAAAATTAATATATAATAATAATGATAATTTATAATATAAAAATAATATGATAAAATAAAAAAAATAAAATAATAAAATAATAAGATAAAATAAAATAATAAAATAATAAAATAATATAACTAACTTACATTTAGAGTGAAAATTTTTTTTGTAATTTTTGATGTTAATAGAGTGATAATACCTGATATGTGAATGATATAATATTTATAATGTTGTGATACATTGTTTATATAAATGATATAATTTACATCTAAGCCATTTGTTTCGAAGAAAAATTTCAAACCCACTAGTGTGTTATTTTTTAAAGATTTCTAAAGGATGTTTCTCTAAAGTATTATTTCCTAAAATAAGATTCTTATTAGTTATAACGCCTATATGAAACTTTAAACTATTAATAAAATTATTTACAATGGAAAATATTGTCCAAATATAAATATAAATTTTCCCTATACTTTCAACCTGTTATTCAATTCTTATTATAATTCTTCATACAATAATTCTGACCTATTTACAATTTATCAGTATAACTCTTCTAACCTATCGATATTTAAATTTTATGATTCTTTATATGATTCTTCTGATCTATCCTTTGATCATGATATATATAATGAAACTTAAATAGAAAATGAAAGAATAGATGTTCTAGAAGATGAAAATATATGTAGGTATAATATTTTTATTTTTTTCTTATGGGAATATGAGAATATTACATGTATTTTAATTGGATTCATATAGCATTTGTTGCAGATATATTATGGGTATATCGCATGTATTTTAATTAGATTTATAGCATTTGTCGCAAGTATGTTACAGGTATGTTACAGGTATACTGTTGATATGTTGTGTGTATTTTAATTGGATTTATAGGTTATGTTGTAATAAGAATTTAGATTGAATGATCAGGTTGATTTAGTTAGGCTTTTTTTCAATTTAGATACTATAATAATTTATTGCGTCATTCGATAAAAGTAAGATGACTAATTCGATGAAGACAAATTCAAAAAATAAACTGATTAATTTGATATATCAAATACAAATATGATTTTTTTTATCTTTAAAATCATTTAAGAATATAGTTTTTTTTGAATTTTCTATCAAATTCATCAAATTCAAATATTTTTTATTAAATTTTCTTTGAGAAATTATCAACATGTGGAAAGAAGATGAATTAAAATGTTAATCAATAAATGAAAAGAGACGAATACATACTATCATTTTCTTGAACTGAGAGAAAAATTTTTTTTTTGAAAAAAGCTTGCAAGTAAAATTAATTTAAGATTTGATATGAGATATTTGAAGAACATTGTTAGTGAAAAATTTTAAGGTCTAGTACAAGACTTCAATGTAAATAAAATATTTATTAATTTTCATAACTTATTATCTCTCAACTATAAATAATTAATCTTAACTATTATTTCATTAGTTAATAGATAATTATGTAAAAGGAAAAGAAGGAAGAATTATGAGATTTAATAAGAGATATTATGAAGAGTTTTTAAGCATATTTTGGAAGAAGATAGGTAAATATTATTGATTTTACTGTTTAAATCTTAGTTATAGAATGTAACTTCTTATATAATATTTTTAGTGTCTGATTACATTAAAATTCATAAGAAGAATGTGACGGCAAGGATGGCAAGTAATGATGCAATGGAAACACTTGTATTATTAAATAAAATGGAAGAAAGTGCAAACATAATATTAAAGGGTATAGATAAAGAAAATAAGGAGAATAAGGAAGATTATGAAATGGAACAAGAGATGTAGTAATACATAATAATCATCTATTGTTCAATCAATAAAGTCACTATTTTGAAAGTTTTGATTCGTATTTTTAAAAAAAAAAAATTTATATAATTATTTTTTGTAATATATTAAAATAACATGATAGATATTAAAAAGTAAAATCTCCAGGTATAGTCATCTCACGTGATCTTCACTCCAGGTGCAAGTTAGCAATACTTAATTTAATTAACAAAGTTTTTATAAAAATTTTTGGTATAATTAATGCAATTCTAAAAAAAATTTTTGGTATAATTAAAGTAGTTGTATGATATGTAATAGTAACTATACCTGCGTATTTATATATTAAAAAATCTTACCATACCACCCTCAGTTGCACAAGTGTAAAAATGTGATGTTTTATGTCACACTCCATGTAATTGCATATGCTTCCATTTTTTATATTTATTTTAGGAACTTAGATTTTTTTTAGTAGTCTAAAAAATATTTGTCATACCATCAGATGTCATCTGTGTTATAATGTGTCATATAGCTGAGATGATACATATACAACTAAGAGTGGTGTGGTAAGATGATCCTTATATGTTAACTGGACTCTAATCACAAATAGTATGCCCTGCATAATACAATAATATATATTTCCTTAATAATTAATAATGAATATTATTTAGGCCACATGACATTAGAATTAATTTTTATTGGATGAAAAATTATTATTAACAATTATTCATTTATTCATTTCCATATTTGCTGAAGCTAAAATTCTATTTATTATCTTGAAATTTAACTCTTCGTCTAGAGTTTTGGACACTTCATTATCATCTGATATACTGTTATACTTACCTTCAGGCTCTTTTATAAACACATGATTATTTAAATCAATCATGTTGTTGATGATAAGTATACACAGGCCTACAATAAATTACCAGATTTTTTTTTATTTATAAATTTATAATGTAAAATTCATAATTTTGTGCACATGTAAAAATTTTTTTTGTACTTATTAATTGGCAAATAAATTTTATTATATTAAAATATAAAATATAAAGTAATTATATGAAAAATATTATCACGAAAAAATCAATATTTAGTATGACCACCTTTGGCCTTAATTACTGCTTTAACCCGATTAGGCNTTTTTTTTTTTAAACTTCAACCCAGACTTTCTCTTCTAATGAATTGGTAAGTTTTATGAAATGGATGTATAGAATGGTACTAACCATTTTTTTTTTTTCTTTTTTAGATTCCAGCCTTTAATTTTACTATTTAAAAGTAAATTTCTTTTTATTTTGCTTTATATATAATACATGATAATAATCTATTAAGAAAATGTTTTATTAATTTAATATTATAAACTATTTTTAATAAAATAAATAAATAACAAATGTAAAAAAAATTATTTATTATTAATATATGATAAATGAATTGATCTTAAATTATTAATATTTCTTTTTAAAAAAATTATTCTTTTAAATAGTTCTGGTAAAATATGAGTTCTTTTATTTGTTAATAAATTACTAGCATCACTGAACAATCTCTCACTAGGAATTGAAGTAGTTGTATCCCTAAATAAATTTTGAAAAATTCTGATAAAATGAAAAATTTTTCAAAGTATAACTTTCACTATACTAATAGATCATTGTTTATTCCAATTTGTGATAAATCCAAATATTCTTGCACTTCATACTGAGTAACTTCTTTTTCATCAAGAGATTTGAGTAAAAATAGAACATAAAAAATATTTATTATTGTTATTTATGTTATCATTATCATCTTGTATTTGATCTTCTTTTTTAGTTTCAAGTTCTTTATAAAGTTTACATTATTTTCAACATCCAAATGAATTGAAGTATCAATATCTTCTAATTTTTTACAACATGAATTAAGTAATGCTGATAATAATTTTTCAATTAATGAAGTAGAAAAATAATAACAAAGTGCTTGATATATATATTTTTTTTATTGTATTTAATAAATTTATTATATCTACTGGTATATTAATATTATATTGATCACTATTTTCTTGATTTTCAAAATCAACATCATTATTATCAAATATATTATCATTATCTTCAAAATTTAATTCATCATTTATTATTTTATTTAATCTAAATCATTATTTTAACTTTTGAATTAAATAAAAAAGAAGACTATAAGTTATATATTTAGAACTACCTAAGCAAGTTGTAACTTCTTCAATGGTTCTAATACTTGAAGAAGCTCAATTATTAATTTCCATTCAATTTCTGATAACATAATTTCTTTTAATTTTTTTCCATCTTTTTTTGTATTAAAATCATCATGAATAAGAAGACAATTAACCATAAACTCAATATAAGATTTTATTTGAACTAATCATGTTCATGCCAAATATGTAGAATTCCATCTGGTAATACAATCGAAATACAATAAAGCAAATATTCACTTGTTTGACTTACATTCTAAATATATATAAATAATAATCTAATATTAATTTTTTTAAAAAAAAACTTAAAAAATATATCATACTACATTAGACTTATTTGGATATAATTTTTGTATTTTCTCTAATTATTCAGATTACTTTAGACATAAAAAAAAATTAATAATTTTTTGGCTCTTAGAATTAAATTTTTACATAATTTCATTGATTTACTAACTATTAATTGTAAGGTATAAGAACTAATGTTACCTTTGTAAACTCATGAATTTAGAACTATTCTAAACTAAACTAGTTTAAACTATAGTTTAAACTAGTTTAGAATAATTCCAAATTATTTTAAAACTTCTAAACTATTTTCAAAATTCCTAAACTATTTTTAAAACTTCTAAACTATTTTCAAAACTCTTAAACTATTTTCAAAATTCCTAAACTATTTTCAAAACTTCTAAATTATTATCAAATCTCCTTAAAACCTGTTTTCAATTTCAAGTTCTTTATTTTTTTTTAATTGTAACTTGTAAAAATAAATTCATTCTTTATTGGCAAAATTAATATATAATAATAATGATAATTTATAATATAAAAATAATATGATAAAATAAAAAAAATAAAATAATAAAATAATAAGATAAAATAAAATAATAAAATAATAAAATAATATAACTAACTTACATTTAGAGTGAAAATTTTTTTTGTAATTTTTGATGTTAATAGAGTGATAATACCTGATATGTGAATGATATAATATTTATAATGTTGTGATACATTGTTTATATAAATGATATAATTTACATCTAAGCCATTTGTTTCGAAGAAAAATTTCAAACCCACTAGTGTGTTATTTTTTAAAGATTTCTAAAGGATGTTTCTCTAAAGTATTATTTCCTAAAATAAGATTCTTATTAGTTATAACGCCTATATGAAACTTTAAACTATTAATAAAATTATTTACAATGGAAAATATTGTCCAAATATAAATATAAATTTTCCCTATACTTTCAACCTGTTATTCAATTCTTATTATAATTCTTCATACAATAATTCTGACCTATTTACAATTTATCAGTATAACTCTTCTAACCTATCGATATTTAAATTTTATGATTCTTTATATGATTCTTCTGATCTATCCTTTGATCATGATATATATAATGAAACTTAAATAGAAAATGAAAGAATAGATGTTCTAGAAGATGAAAATATATGTAGGTATAATATTTTTATTTTTTTCTTATGGGAATATGAGAATATTACATGTATTTTAATTGGATTCATATAGCATTTGTTGCAGATATATTATGGGTATATCGCATGTATTTTAATTAGATTTATAGCATTTGTCGCAAGTATGTTACAGGTATGTTACAGGTATACTGTTGATATGTTGTGTGTATTTTAATTGGATTTATAGGTTATGTTGTAATAAGAATTTAGATTGAATGATCAGGTTGATTTAGTTAGGCTTTTTTTCAATTTAGATACTATAATAATTTATTGCGTCATTCGATAAAAGTAAGATGACTAATTCGATGAAGACAAATTCAAAAAATAAACTGATTAATTTGATATATCAAATACAAATATGATTTTTTTTATCTTTAAAATCATTTAAGAATATAGTTTTTTTTGAATTTTCTATCAAATTCATCAAATTCAAATATTTTTTATTAAATTTTCTTTGAGAAATTATCAACATGTGGAAAGAAGATGAATTAAAATGTTAATCAATAAATGAAAAGAGACGAATACATACTATCATTTTCTTGAACTGAGAGAAAAATTTTTTTTTGAATACTTAATTTTTGCAAACTGCTTTTTTTATGTAGAAGATTTTTTTTTATATAAATTGCTTTCTATTTCCTTTTTTATCTTTTATTAAATTTAATAATTTATAAAATAGAATATTATATATTTATTTAATTTAATTTTTTAAATTGTAGTTAATGTATTTTTCTATTATTAAGCACTCCATCTTATTATATACAAATAGGTGCTTAATTACAGAAAAATATGATACCTATAAATTTTATATGTGACAAATTAATAATAAATTATACTATAATCTTATGATATTATACAGCCATTTTTTTTTAACCTTTTCATTTTCATTTTTTACATTTATGACATTTTTTATGTTTACTATTTTTTTTTATTAAAAATATTTCAACTTCCCACTGAATGTTTCAACAAAATTTTTGAATATTTAGCAAAAGATATGATTAATTTACATTCATGTATATTATTCAATAACTAAGTTTCTGTTAGAATTTTATAGAGAGATAATTAAAATTATTATTTTTATTCTTATAAAACTTTAATTGCTTGTCTTCTAAATGAACCTAAAGATATTTTATATCAAAAAGGAATTATTATTCCAACTCTAACTTCAAAACCTCCAATGTTTAATTATAAATTATTTTATAAAATTTTATCAATTTATGAGATTAAGAATATAATTAAGCAGCTTTTTAAAGAGTTACAACAATCGATTTTATCAAAAATCTTAATAATAATAAGCAAAGGAAGTATATAAATTGTTTATAATTTAAATATCTTCTCTAAAAAAATTAAAATTTTTATTTGCATATTCCAAATATAATTTTTACTTCTTATCCTGAAGCAGAAGTTTGTTTAAGAAATTTTTTAAAGTTACATTGTAAATCAGAAATTTATTTAAAGATATTATAATTTATCTCAAATATGTCATAATATACAATCACTTATTATAGATAAAGTTGCTTGCCAAAACCTAAAGGTTTAGGCAAGATGGCGTTTTACCAAAAAGTGAAATTTTGCCAAAACTATATTAAAGTTATATTAAAAAATTAGCGAAACTCTGGAGAAAAGCGAAACTGCCAAAATCTATTATAATTGCTGAAACTGCCAAAACTCTGCTGAAACTATAATAAATCTATAGTAAAATTTTGACGAAACTAATCGTAAGATTTTGAAGAGGTTTAGGCAGGCAACTTTAATTATAAATGTTGAAAAAGTAATTTCAAATGAATTAGTAAAATTAATTTCTGTTCAATGATATTTTTAAAAAACACTTGGATATAATGAAAATTTATAATTTAAAGATTTTAAAGATTTAATTTTTTCATTAATAAACTAACCTAATACTTTAATCAAGCTTGATCTTCATAGAAAAAATTTGTCTCATTATATTCCTTTATCATTTATCATTAATTTCACAAATTTATAAGAACTTGTATTATCATTTAATTATATTGACTATTACAAAGGGTTAGAAAATTAAACCATATTAATTTTCAATAATTACAAATTTTAAAAATTTAATATTCAAATTAATGGAAGAAACTTAAAAGAACGTTATTTAGGTGATGTGATAGGTAAGAATGATAAATCATTAAATTTAGCTATATTCAAATTCTGTACAAATCTTAGAAAGCTTTCTATTATGTTTAAAAAAATAAAATTAATATATTAAAAATGATTTTTAATTATTGTTACTATTTGAAAAGTATTAAAATTTGGAATAGTGATGAACTTTTGAATGAAAAAGAGGCATTGGATTTAGTTGTAAACTATTTACATGAAAATATTTATGAGTTAATATTATATCATCTATGTTTTCTATATGAGGTACAGTCAGTATTATTTTCAAAAGAATTAGAATTCTTTTTTAGAGATTGGAAAAATTATGTATCACAAAAATTACTTTCTTTTATTATTGTTAATAGGGTTTCTCAAATTCAAATTAAATCAAATATGAAGCTAATTTGAATTTATTAAATCAAATCAGGTTCAAATTAAATTCGAATTAAATATCAAATATTTGTCAAATTGACTAATCAAATTAAAGAATTTTCGAATCAAATCAAATCAAATTCAAATCAAATCAAAAAAAAACTGATTTGAATTTGCAAATCTGAATCAAATTCAAATCAAATGTCAAATGTCAAATCAAATTGCATATCCCTAATTGTTAATGATGTTGTTAATAGCTTATTAACAAATTATGAAAATATGAAAATAATTAAAAATTATATTAAATCAGGTGATATTAAGAAATTTAAATTATAATTTAGGTTTTGTTAATAATAGTATATAATCTTTATTTCTTTGTTTCTTTTTATAAATATTGTCATTTTCAGTAAAGATATTTTAAGAATTGCAATTGGAATAGGTTCTTCATTATTAATTAGTAAATGAATTCTAACCTAATAATTGTAAAAATAAATTAAGAATTTTGATTGTACAGTTTAATTTTTTGATTAAAGATACAGATAATTGTTTCTTAAATAAGAAATTGATTATGTTATTTATTATTATGAAAAGTGTGACTGTGTAACTTTTGATAGAAATCTTGCAGTTGTCATTATACACAGTCAATAAAGAAAGTACTATAATAACTTTAAAATTATTTATTTTAAATATTAATATGAACATAGAAATTTTAATGCTATTGGAGATGAAATATATCTTACTTTTCCTAAATTGTAAAAAATTTTTTTTTTGCTTCTTTAAATGGATAAATTTGGTATATCTTTAAGTTTTGCGAGAAGTTTAATTAAACTCTACAATTTATTTCAATTTATACAAGTTTTTATATTTTGTTGAGAAAAATATAAGAAGAGTGATTAATAATGTCTCATGCTAAATAAAAACTTTATCAGTTTATGTATAACTATAAATAATAATCTTACTAAAATTTTGATTAATGATAGAATGTTTAATCTTTGAATTTTTCTGGATAATTTAACAGTCAAATTACTATATAAAATTTTTCATATTTAGGTATGAAAAAAATAATCTTTTAATATTTAGAAAAGAAAATTTTCATATCCGATAAAAGAAAAAAAATAAGCATCATATATATTATATAGTACAATTTATTATGAAAAAAGTTTTTGGGATCACTCAACTGATAATTTGTGTTTTTTTATACTATTAATTTAATAAATATGATCCTGATATTAGCATATTTAATTAATAAAATGCAGGAGGGTATACAGAAATAATTTTAAATTTATGTTGCAAATATTACTTAATATTACCTAATGTTCCGCATGAGCCAAGCCAGATTGTATATCAAGCAGAGTCGAGTCGCAGTTTGCAGTTGCAATCTGTGAAATAATCACAGATCACCCGCACAAAAATTAAATTTTCTGGTTCGAGCCAAGCCATTTTAAAGCGGGTGGCTCATGTGAAGCTTTGATCTTATACGACAAGGTAATTTTTGCATATGAAGTCTATTATGTTTAACAATTAAAAATACAAGTAAAACCTTCATAAGTGTACTGCACATCCTCTCTAAGTGTACATTCTATTTTTTTTTTACTGTCCCAAGGGCAAGGGGAGAGCATTTGGGGAGGTTTTTCTTTTATTTTATTTTTAAACAAAAGTAAAAAAAAATGGTAACTTAAATAGTAAATACTTAATAAAGACATCTTTTCGATATTTGAAGAGACAAGAAGACTCTTTCATGTTTATTAATTAATAGAACTTGATGATGGAAAATTTTCTGGTACAATTCACAATAATTTCTTATTTTTTCTTATGATATCAAAGAATTCCTAAAAAATTAAAGAATAAACTTACCTCCTATTTCGCAAACTAAAAGCTTTCGACTTCTATGTTCACAATGAATTTTACTTAAGTTACTTCAGTCTAAGAATGGGTGTGCGCCAACTTAGTGGACTATTATTATAAGGAAAATATACTAGAATTATCAAAAATTCTTTCGACGTACAAATTGCATTTGCAAAGTATAAATAATATCACCTTATAATTAATTTCTCTTTGTAAGTCAATATCTGGAGTTGAAATTTTTGATATGGCTAATGTGACAAATGACCCTAAGAAATGGAAAAAACACAAAATTTATGGTATCAGAATAATTTTA
The DNA here is from genome assembly GCA_003550305.1 of Glomus cerebriforme. Lineage (NCBI taxonomy): Eukaryota > Fungi > Glomeromycota > Glomeromycetes > Glomerales > Glomeraceae > Glomus > Glomus cerebriforme. Next base: position 55,962 of record QKYT01000571.1, on the reverse strand, counting down.
TTTTTAGAAGTTTGAATGTATGAATTCTTTTGTGGATTAATACCTATCTATCAGAATATATAGAGGCTCATTGTTACAAATAATAATATATAAGCTAAACTTGGAATTGCTGAATTAATTAATTAAAAAANATAAAATATTTTGAATGGAAAGATAGTTCTAAAGATTATTTTACAGAAGATCCTTATCCTTATAAAGAAATTTTTTTTTTGTTTTAGAATATAAGGCAGATATTCCTCAACATTTAAAAATAAAATCCAATTCATTGATGGGTTTGAAAATGAATTAAGAATATTATTAATATTTTTATTAAGAAACAATTATCTTGAAATACCGGGTGCCGTCCAAAATCCCAAAACTCAAAATCCCGACAGGCTAAAATCCCAACACTCAAAATCCCAACAGGTACAAACTCCCGAAACTCAAAATCCTGACAGGGTCAAAATCCCGACAGGTACGAAATTCCAAAATTGGCTCGTATTAAGCTTTAATGCCACCCGGAATTAAGTTTCAGGATTTTTTTCAGAAGTTTAATAAATCACGAATTATAGTTCCGGTCAGCATTAATGCTTAATGTGGGCTAATTTTTCAGGATTTCGTATCTATTGGGATTTTGACCCTGTTGGGATTTTGGATTTTGGGATTTCAAGTGTCAGGATTTTGGCCTGTCAGGATTTTGAGTTTTAGGATTTTGTACCATACCCGAAATACCTTTACATCGATTATATTATAGAAACTTATTGATTGAAATAGTAAAGAATTTCTTAAGAAAATTTCTTTATTCAATTTAATATCAACTCAATCAATTATTTATGGACATTGTCTTTTGATTGAGTATCTTTCCCCGTTACTTACACCAATCGAATATTTAATTTTTCAAAAGGTAAACTTATCAGTTATTGATATTCTTATGCTTATACTAAACTCCAATTGAATCTCAATTCATCTTTCCTTAGAATGAATTACATCGGATAAGTGTGAAACAGATGGAATATTGTCCGATTCTTATTGGAATATAAGATATTAATGAAATTAAATATTATGATATGTACACTCCCCTACAAAAAGTATCCGACTACCCTAAAAATTAAAAATTCTGAAGATTTTAATAAAAATTTTACAANTATATTAAAATGTGGNGTGAAAAAAAATTAATTTGAAGTGTATCTTTGNTCAATTGATAGTGAAAATCTGCANAAATATTTAATTTTCATAAGAAAAAAAAATTCAACTTTTTAACAAAAATGTTTATGGCAAAATAGATATCAGAATTTGATTTCTTGGCTTTTAAATAGCTTATATTCCAAAAATCAGAAAGATTGGTTCAGTAGTTGTTGAGAAATCAGCTTTTAAA
>QKYT01000571.1:0-18293 GCA_003550305.1 Glomus cerebriforme | reverse complement strand
CACTGAGACGTATGGAATGGTACTAATTTCGCATTTCTAGGTATGATAGATGCTGAGATATTTGATAAATCGTAAAAAAATAAACAAAAAATGCAATATCTCGATATCTATCATACCTAGAAATGTGAAATTAGTACCATTCGGTACGTCTCAGTGAGGCAAATCAAATGAGCTATATTTCATCTTTTTATGATCACTNGATAGNNAGATAATTAATAAATTGTATTTTTTAATTCTATAGTATACATATTAGGTACCCAATGTATAGCAGATTTTTTGCATTTTGGGTACCCGATATTTATAAGATATCTGTAAGATATCTGTAAGATAGATCAGTTTTTGACCAGTGACACCCCCCTTATAAGCACATTTATGCTTGACCTAAATTACTAATAATATTATTAAAAAAATCTCCTCTATAGTCACATCATATAGGTTTTTATAATCACACCTTTTTTTTTCAGTTCCAAGGTACGTGATTATATAAGGAGATAATTGTATAAGCAATTTCATTAAATTTATTTAATTTTAAGTTATTCTGTTAAAATACATCATATTTAATTTTTTAAGAGAATTCTGAGAGAGATTTTGCCAATCACTATCTAAAAGAGAATTGTATATAAATTGATCCAATTTCATATTACCTAAAAATTTATTATCTAAGCCACAATAAATTTTCTATTTCTATAATAATTTATTAAATGGATTGTCAAATTCTTTAATTGCATTGTACTGCTAAATGTTTTTTCACAAAACATCTCCATTATGAACAAATTTGGGATCAAAAACTTGGCATGAATAAAAAAGTTGCTGAGTTGAATAATTAGGAATATGTGCAGCAAATTTTCCATAAGTTACTTTAAATACTGATTGAAAAATTAGATAAAGTCTATTTGTATTAAATCAAAGTTAGGTAATTAAATTCTTTAAAAAAGATTCAAATTTATTTAAATTTCTATATATTTCAATATATGCAGTAAGTTGTTGAAGTTGTAATTTAACAAAAGGAAAAATAGGTTTCTTTAATTGCTGGAAAAAATTAAGATCTTAGACAAATTTTTTGGCATATAAAAAAATGAATGAAATGTAAATTGTAATGATCCTAATTCTTGTGTATTTTGTAAGCAAGAATTAATAGCTTTCAAAATACAATACTTTTTGTCATTGTTGAGTTCTTCTTTAAAAAAAGAAGGCCAGTAAATAATACCATATAACACTGCCTAAAATATCTCAGATCTGAATTAATTTATCTGATTTAAAATATTAAATTAGACCCAGATATGTACATTCATTCTGTCAATACTAGACAAATTTAATATATGAAAATTTAAATTTGATTTAAAATAGTAGTGATTAAATATTCTAATTTTTAGAAAATAAATTAGATTTATATATTACATATTTAATATCTTAAAATAGGTATTTTATATGAGGGTATGCTGAAATAGGAGTCTTTTAAACAATACTATATGATATGCTCATTTGTGTAAAATACCATCTGAAACTAAGAATTCCAGCATGTTTTGTTATATAAAGAAATTTTGCATGATAAGAAAATTCTATGCATTTTCAAATAGGCTATATATTGATCTTTTCAGATAGGAAAATTAACAAAAATCTCTTTGACTTTATCCAAAAAGTTTTTTAAAATCTGAAATTGAGGTAATATCCTTCATGTATTCTTATAAATTTATTAAGAATCATTTTTTAAATTAATATTATTTTTAAATTATTTAGATAACATTAATATTATTTATTTTAAGTTTAAACTTTAAAGCTCTATTTTTATTATTTTTATAATTTTATTGATTTTTATTCTTAATTATTAGTTACTATTAAATATCAAACTATTAATTGCCAATCTACATGTGATCGATAGAATTTATATAATAAAATGTGACGTAATTTTCATATATAACAATATCAATCATCAAATTGTATTACAATAAAACAATAATTATTTGTTATATAACTGCATAATTTGTAACAATCATTGTGTGTCCAAAGATCTTTAAAATGCAAAATTACAAAAAAAAGAAGTTATTATATTACAGCTTATGAAGTTTTATATAGAGGAAAAGAAGATTTCATATTAGTTTATTGATATAGCCTGCTAATATCTATTTTGATAAAATGGCTAATAAAAGGTTAAAAACCTTTTTTTTGATGTTTATTAGGCCATCTTTGACTAGTACTATCTTTAACGGCTGTTGTTTGATTATTTTCCATATTTTCCATCAGTGCTTTTTCTGATGCTTCCTTCTTAAAATTAGTACTATGTCTTCCTATCCACCCTTTAATAGTTTTCACCATTAATATTTCTTCCAAGGTGAGTTCTCCTTCTGCAGCCAATTCTTTTAAACAGGCGTGCATACTTTCAGGTGAATACCGATCTGCAACTCTCAGATTTTTGGCCAAAAAAAAATTCTGTAAATACTGAACAACCTTTTTTGATATACATTTTCCTTCACCCTTATTACCAAATTTTAGATTTTCTTTTAAGGCCCATCCTTTGCTGAGAAAAAATTCTTGATCAAGACTAAAGAAGTTGTTATTTAGTATTTTTGCATGTAAACAAATATATTCATGCTTTCATAACAATATTTACCCTATGATTTCGCATAATATATGAATAATATTAGTATATGAATATGGTATATTATAATTTTATTTTAATAATTATTATTTGCCTAATTTATTATTTTTCGTTATAATTTCCTTTTCTATTTCATTGATTTCATTAATTTCATTGACTTCATTAATTCTATTCGTCTTTTCATCTGAATAATCATAGGTATTTAGTTTACTGCAATTTAGAGATTAGAAGTAATAAAATAACAACCTATTTTTTTAGGAATTGGCATTATCCAAGGAGTTTTTAGTTTAGTTGAATTAAAAGTAGTTGAAGATGGTCTGTGGATTGTATCACAAATTTGCGTAGGAGAAAAATTGATCCATTTACCAATATGGGGAAGGAAGCGTGTGCGAATATATCCAGCAAATTGACCCGTTATAGACCAATTCCACTCAAACCACTTTGAGATGCCAGGTATGGTTTTAGGTTTTTTTTCATTAGTATTTTTTGATTTTTGGTTATTCCTATTATGGTCAAGAATATGTAATATGTTGAAAATTTTTTTGTTCTTTTTTTAGGACTTATCAACATCCTATATTTTTATTTTTACATTTCATCAACTATATTTTTTTAGAACTAGTATATTTTTTTAGATTTAGTTTTNGCTAGTATTTAGTTTTTTTAAGGGCTTATTAATGTCTTGTTATTTTTTTTATTGTGTTATATTTTTTTATTGATGATTATTGATAAACCTCATTTTTTTTTACAAAATTTTTCAAAATAAAATTTACACCATTGATCAAATGCATAATCATAAATGATATAAGTATGATCACAAGCATAAGTACGTATCGTTCTACAATTCTATTTTTCGTTCTATAGTCTATTTTTTGTGCTACAGTTTATTTTTCATCCTACAATCTATTTTTCGTTCTACAATTTATTTTTCATTCTATAATCTATTATTCTATAATCTATTGTTCTAATAAATCTATTATTTTAATAAAAATACACTCATCCCGAATTTTCTTGATCTGCTAATGTCTCAAAATTTTGATTTGGTTCTATATGTGATACCAATATTTTGCTTAGACCTTGAAGTGCTGTTTCAATATTTTCCCCTTCAGTAAGATCATATCCAATCCTAATATACCTTTTAATGGCATGTGCAATCTATAATTATTTAACTTAAAATTAGAAAAGTTTAAAAAATCAAACAAATATCTATTTACTTGAATCATAATAATGAAATTATGAAGTACGATGAGAAAGAGCTTATTGAATTATTGGCGAATAAAAAAACCCACTCTTCAGAAATGAGCGAGACGGACGAAGAGTCTCAAAGCCATATAATAAACATATATGATTTCTCATGGAGATCAGATGAGTTCTGTATCTGATATTTATTTTTTTTATTTGTATATTTGATATTTACATTATTATTATTTGTTTCAGTTAAAGAATTTTCTTTGAAAAATTTTCAATCCGTATGCTCTAACATTACAATCAGCTCAATTAACAAGAAACTGAAATTACAATGATAAAATGTAATGTTACGATCTCTTCCATCCATCAAATGTACCCGTGTAGTCTTATTTTCAACAAAAAGGCCAAGAATTTGATACCGATATTGAANGTAAATATATCAAAAAATGTTTAATATGCTGAAATTTTATGNTGACAAATACCAGTTCTTTCCATTATTTCTTNCTATATAGAAGAAAATGAAGAACACCTCGATGAACACTTCAATGATTATTATAGATATAGTGGATCTTCGAAAATTAGGGCAAAAGGTTTAGAATATTTATTACAAGTTTCAGCATAATTTATAATGATATTTCTAACCTTATTTTTAAAATCCTATTCAAATTGTAGAATAACCAAATTATCCTATCAGTCAATATACTGCGCTAGATTTCGTTTAAAATTTGTATTTGTATTGTATTATTTATATATTAATAAAATAAATAAATAATTACTATTGTTATATTTGTATTGGTGTATTGACTACCAAATGTTAGTTTAAAAGTTACAAAATTTGATATAATGAATGCTGATAATAATGTTACAGAAGTTTAATCAAAATTCACATCCGAGTAGTACTGAAGGGTGTTGGATATTTGCTTGATTATTAACCGATTAGTTATTATGAAATTTAACATAAGTTTGATCAAAATCTACATCCGAATGGTACCGAAGAGTGTTGATATTTGCTTGAATATTAACTGATTAGTTGTTATGAAATTTAACATAAGTTTGATCAAAATTTACATTCAAATGGTACCCAAAAAGTAACATAGATTTCAACTAGCATTAGAGCATAATTCGACCTAAAATCAGCCAGCTGAAATTTAGCCGAAATGGACTATTTCGACTAGTATTATCAATTCTTGTATTGCTTAAAAACTAAAATGTAAATTTTTTCAGGTATGTTATTGTTGGTCGTATTCTTCATACATTTGATAAAAAAAAAATTTACTTATTTATAATAGATCTTTGAATCATTTGTAGACTATTAATATGTATATATTTATATTATATTTATGCACCCCTTGAATGTGTGCCAGGTTTGTAGTGCAGCAAATACTTAAGCCACAATTATATCACGTGATCGATAATTCTGGCCGGAAAATTCTGATGAAAATTTCATATTTTTAATTTATCATTTATGACTTTTATAATTTTTTTTTTTTTTAAAAATTAAATTTATTTATGAAAATTATTTTTGCTTTTAAATGCATAAAAATAAAAAAAAAATGCACGACATTCATAGAATTTGTTACAATAATATTAAGTAAACCCCTTCAATAACAAAAATGAAAAGTAAGATAATTANAATAANTGTAAATTCTACGAAATCATGTAAAAAAATCAATTAAGTAATTTAGAAATAAAAGATGAAATAAATACTCATAGGATTCTTTAATTTGGCTAACTTTTTAATATATTTTTACTTAAATCATGAGTTTTTTTGCCTGTTTTCTTTTTTTTCCTAGCAGGAATAACTTGGAAATCCAAGTTCTCCTTTCCTTCATTTACAGTAGTAGGTAGTTTTCGTCTGGTGCCGCCAGATCCTTCTATTTTGCGCCGCTTTGCAGATTCAATCTGAACACGAATCATGGCACCACTTTTAACATGAGTTGGATCTACATTACGGTTAATATTATAAAGAAATGAGGAAAGTCGAGAAACTGAGATCAATTTTGATGTGTGGTATCGTTCTGCAAATTTTTCCCATGCAGTACGAAACTGTGAACCACAATTTTAAAAATCATCTTTGATTTCTTCCAGGAAAATATTGAGTGCAGCATTGTCGATTTCGCTAGTTTTTTTATTCAGATCCCTATAAGAAAAAAAATACAAGGTTATCAGTAAAATTCGATTTGATATATTAAAGTCTGGAAATCACACGAACCTCCACTTGACAATTGATGACATTGTCAACCTTTCATTAATCTCTTGCAAAGATTCCGAAGGTTCTTATAAAGCTTTTTGCAAAGCCAGTCCTGTGTGTAATGATGCATAAAAGGAATTATTCTTTGCAACGGTACTTAAAAGAAAAAAATAAAAGCGAAAATTCAGTTAAAATAAGAAAGATGATAAAATTTCGTATATAGATTACTTACCAAGTGCAATATATGTAAAAACTATTTGATCATTAGACGTATATGATGGTAAAAAATTTAAGACTGCAATGTGAAATTTCATCACCACTGCACCTTGATGTTTGCAAGGTGCACCAGTCATACCAACTGGACACGTACACACTGCGATCTTGCTGTTCACGGTATAGAAAGGTCATCTTGACTCGTACTTAATACTGTGAACTCATTCTCCGCGCTTATTTTTTGAATAAAGTTCGTGTCCACTATTTCCCAACCGGGACATAAAAATCATTTTGCAGTTTAGCATAAATGATCAGAACGTCTATGCATGAAGCTAAGTAAATGTTATTTATAAATCTCTCCATATTTAAGGTTACAAATTGAAACACTTATACTGAATTAAATACATGCATTCTCGCAAAAATAATGTCTTTTAGTATTCCAAAACTACGCTCGATATAATTATTAGTATTATTTTCACGAGTAGGCAATTTTGAACGAAATGATAAAGTCCAAAATGATGACGATCTCATAAAAGTTCAAAATGCTTCTGTAATAAAGGATACAAATGATAAAAGTTTTGCTTGAACTCGCAATAGTTAATTCCATCTCAGAATCCACTGATGCGTAAAGAATCTTTTTCATTTTATCCATAATAGATATATGATCTTTTTTGTTAATTTGATGTTTTGAGTCATGTAGCCATTGCCAAAAGGCTTGCAAAACATGAAACGTGCACAAAAGATGAACTCCTTGCGGCCAACAATATTCCAGAGCGTTTCTCTCTGCACTTGAGTCGTCAGTGAGGAAAATTATCAGACCGGTTTGTGCTTCACGTCCATAAAAAGCATGTGGTGAGAGGATTATCTTCAATAAATTTAACTAACATTTAAATTAAAATTAATTTTTAAGTCGTATTTTTATTAAATGTAAAAATATTGTTTTCATTTTGCGTAAATAAAAGAGAAAATATCGCATTTTTTAATGTAACTTTAGACTCATCTGAAGTAATGCATAAACTAAGAGGTAGAGCCCCAATTGCGCAACTTGTGTATAAGAGAGTAATGGAGGTGTTGAGAGGTTCAAAGGATGCTGACGCATCCACATATTTTACATAACTGTGGAACTTTTTCATGCACCCGCGACATTAACCCAGTTATGACACAGAGGATGAATGCCTTTTTAGTGCATGCATCAAATTCCTGTAACACTGCCTTGCCATTACCCGAACTATTGTAATCATTAACCGCTTTTGCTAAACGTTCAAACATTCTTTTCCCATTAGAACCGCCGAGTGCAGCTTCACGGTATCCTTGAAAAAGGTTATGAACATAATTATAGTCAGGATTTCTTGCTCGGTCTGCAAGTATTTTCAATAGTTCTTGATCATCAGTGGCGGAGAGATGGAGATCGTCCTGATAAGAATATAATGCCGAAGCAGGAGAATGCCCATCATTAAATAATTCCAGGAATTTTTCACGCACGTCATCTTTGACGTGCTGAAAACTTAATGATTCTGCTGAATCTATTATGTGATTATGTGTGAATCTGATGTTAACTTCTAATGGATGGCTAGTAGATTCAAGACGCCAATTCTCTAACCGAAGTTAAATTTTTGCATTACAGTAAATGTTCCGTGCTCAAGATGATTGTGGACGTTTTATTTCACGATGACCTTATTTTTTTTTCACTTCATTGCTATAGATGCAATGTCATTTCTCTCAAAAAAGCACCTGTTTTCCCTTTACTTCATAACCTTTAGTCTGTGGCATTGTCATTTTTAAATGAGACTCAAAAGCTGCAAACTATTCAGATGCTGCTTCTTTATCATTAATATTTACAAACATGTCTAACTCAAAATTTATGATCTCAAAATCTTCTTGTGTCTGGTACGATGGCAGGTTGATAAAATTTTGGATTATATATGAATAATTCTGAGAAAGAACTGACTTCAAAACTTCAGGCAAGGATCCCCATGAAAGGATCTACAAAATAATACGCAATTAAAGATATGTAGATAAAAAAAGATCGATATTAAAAAATGCCACTACAATAAAAATTGTTACCAGTAAATCAATATTATTTATTATTTATCTAATAAAACTATATAAATACTATTTCTATTAATGCTATTTAATAAAGTAATACTATAAATACTATTTATATTAATGCTATTTAATGAAAAATACTACTATTTTTATTAATAAGATAAAAAATTACTAAATAAGCTATTTAAACTCATTTTTTATTTCATGAGTTTTACAGTAGAATATATTCCAGAATAACGAAAAAAATGCAAACAAACCTGTGGTGTATTTTCTGTATTATTATCGCCTTCCATATTGTTTTACAGATCACAGTTTAAGCTGTATAACTTCAATTAAACAGTATAATAAAAAAGTATAGTTTAACAAAGTGAAAATTTTTATTAAAAGTAAAGGTATGAAAAGGTTTTAAAAGGTTGAAAGTTCTGAAAGTTTTTGAAAGTGTGAAAGGGATGTAAAAGAGTGTGGCGAAAAAAGAGATAAAGTTAACGTGATGTGTCGATTGTTGTGTTATTATTTACTTGATTGCTGCGGTTTTATCTAATTGGTTGAAATGAATTTTAGCCAAAATTAAATATTAATTCAGGCCAACTTTAATTTTGGCCAGAATTATCTGTGCCATATGTGCCACAAACCTGGCACACATTTCGTTTAAGCTATATTTATACATAAAATTTTTAAAAATAATATGTGTTTTAAAAATTCTTATGAAAATATTTTTGCTAATTACAAATTGATTTACTATTGGTTTTGATTTGAAATAAAAACATGATAGTATATTTGTTGACCATATTTAAATTTAATGGTTGATCTTTTTGCATTTACATGTCATGGCTTAAGTTGTTTTGTATGGAGTAAAAATAGAAGACATGCATATAGAGTTGCAGAATATATTGAAATTGAATATGTTTTACCTTTTGAAAAGCAATACTACATTTAAGAATTTTTATTATCATTCATATTTATAATAATAAATTTGTTATGAGAAAGGAAAGAAAGAAAGAAAAGAAAAATAAAAAAGAAAGAGGGATTTGTTTTTTGAAAATTATAGAGAAATAAAGAAAGGAATGAGACAAAGTGAAAGCAACAGATTGTGAATAATTGTTAATAAAAAGAAAAATATTATAGCCTTATGGTGAAACTATATTTATCTTATGTTTACTAATGGTTGCCCATGATTTTTCATAGTGATATTTTTTTAAAAACTGCGAAAATAATAATATCAAATATAGTTTATTTTAACATTTAATTTTTATTGACAATAGCGTTAATATATATTATTATTTATACTACAAATAAAAAAAATAAATACTACTATATTTAAAATTTAAAAATTATATTATTAAAATGACAATTGTTAATAATATCATTTCAGAAGCAAAACGGTCAAAGACAGAGTTGTGGTTAGCAAACCAAGATATGCAGAAAGCTTTTGACTCCGTTTTGATGACATCTCTAAGAAAAGCTCTTGAACGCATTAGATTACCAAGTATTGCTATAGACTTTATCATTAATCTATTCGATTCAAGACAAATTGCCATCATCACAGAATTCGGGCTCACCAATTTTTTCACGGCTGAAGCAGGCATCGAGGTGATCTTCCCCCTCCTTTGGTGAATTTTTTATGATCCACTTCTTTTTCGAATCCAGCAATCTAAAAACAGCGGCGTGATACTTCAAGTCTCCTCTGCTCCTAACTATTCTCCGCTGTTCCCAGATAATCCAACACCGTTCAAGGCAGCCACCTTCGCATATGCGGATGACACGCAATGGATAGGAAATTCAAAGTCTGATCTACAGAATACCATCAATATCTCAAATGAATTCTTTGATATTAACGACATACAAATTAATGGAAAAAAATCATCGCTAATGGTTCTTAATCCCACGGTGCCAAAGGACCAATGCAACATTATCATGGGCTCTGGACAGAACAGCACTCTAATTCAAGCTCTAGACAAAAGCCTCACTGAACAAATTCTTGGCGTCTGATTCACTATGGGCAACCGTCAAACCGCCGATATTAACACAGCCTCTCTTGAAATTCAGAACATTTGCAAGCTCATTCAAAGGAAAAAACTTACTATAGGACAATTAGTTTATATCGCGAACAGAGTACTCATTCCAAGAATTCAATACAGATTAATGCTGACCTCTTTACCTGATCACAGGCTAGACAAACTTTACTCTCCCTTCACAACTATCTGCAAGCATCAGCTAGGGCTTTCACGAACTTCGGCAAACAATGTTTTATTTCACCCTGCTCTAGAAGGTCTACGGGTCCTTTCTCACTCTATAAAGGAGCAACAGATTTCTACCTTCCTAATTCATCTTAATGCCAAGGGACCTATTAGAGATTCGACACACATTGCCCTGAAAAATTGTCAACTTGACTTAGGTCTGGTTACTTCCATTTTGGATCACACAGTACTCCCTGAAGACTTTACCCTAGCTCCTCACTGTCTNTACCTACGCATTTTATCTTCCATGAATTCCTTGCTTCTTAATATTACATCTCCATCTTCGATTAAGGATTCATAAACTATTATAGGCTTAGGCCTGGCCATCAGAGACTTAATTTATGATAATTATCCTATGGATGCCACTTCCCTTTTGAAATTTTCAACTAAACATTGTCTTTTTTATATTTCACAAATAATTACGTCTGATTATGATAACGTTCTTAGCTGGAAACAAGTAAAGTTCCGCCAGCTGAAAAGTCTGAAAGGCAGAATTTCTAGCTTGTTTGCCACTTTTCAATTATTAGGTTTCAACTACCTGATCAGTATTACTGAAGGCGGGAAAACATCGTCCGCCTTAATCAACACGGGAACTTTGCCCGAACTATACTTTCCCTTCACACCAGACAGGCAAAAAAAAGAATGGATTAAAGACGCCACACCTTCATCCACTATTTATGGCAGAATCTTACACAAAACTAACGATCAAGTTGCTGTACAGTATTTTTTACCTTCTCCTTCCTATAATAGTAAAGGAGATTCTTACTTATCCTTGACCTCTTGCCATGATGAGTCATGCGAGAATGCCATCAGCACTAAAATAACTTCACCATCACATTCGGACGCTACATGTATCTTTTACATATCGCCATCGTCAACAAATTATCACAGCTTAGTCAATATCAAAAAAGNTCCCTCAGAATCAGNCTCAACGGTCGACACTTATATTTCAGACCTTTACTATGACCACCAATCCTCTGCTCANANNATTGACTNAGATTCAACAATTGCGNAAAGTTNCTTACNGATCATTTATTTATCGAACTGCAATTCAGCCGACGAAGTCCTTATATGCAAATTTATTGCCAACCCTGATTCCCAAGAACAATTAATATCCCTATTAAAAAAGATTCAATTATTATCTCTTGATGAAGTACACATCTACACCGATGGCTCATTGTCATCTTCATCAATTCCCGTTATGGGCTCAGGATGGATAATTAAAGATTTTCTGGATTTACACTTCAACTGCCAGTTATTTGATTGGCCGTCTTCAACAAGAGCAGAAATTTGTGCCATATTTACAGCTGTATTAGCCATGCTCACGCATTCGAACTTATACATTTATACTGATAGCAAAGCCACTATGGATGGGATTAATCATGTTTTAGATTTAGGATATAATAGTTTTAGAAAAATTTTTAAACTTAATAATAGATCTTTTCTTCTTTCTATCTCTTATTTAATAGATACTAAACATATCTCCTTATATCTGGTTAAAGTCAAAGGCCACTCTGGTGACCCCCTCAATAAAGCAGTAGATAGACTAGCTAAATCAGGTACTTAAAGTCACCATACTATCAGCGCTTGCCAGTTTTACGACTTTGCATCAATCCAACACCAATTGGTCTGGAATAATATTCCCGTGGAAAAATCTACTCGTTCCTTCGTCAAGACACTTCATAATGCCAAAATAGCTGCAGCATGGTCCACGAACTATTACAATTATGATTTATTTGACAGCACTTACTCCTTCACACATTGAACCTCCTTGTGGTCTGCATTTTACACCAGGAACAACTTACTTTGCTTTCACTCCACAATTCATGACAGTTTTTCACGCCAATTAAAACTCTTAATGCTGGCTCTTCCCACTATGAACATTATGAAGGAATGACATCTGGCAAAATTCACGATGGATAAATGCTTCTATTGTGAATCTGAACAAGAAACTCTTTTTCATTTGATCAGATGTCCCAGTTTAACCTCAAAATAGTCCTGCGTTATCGACAAAGCGATTGCTAATACCTCTCAATTCATCATCAATTGGGATCCTTTCTCTAATTCAGACAATCGTCAAGTGCAGCAAGATGCTGTACTCTCCTTCCTCAATAGCTTCTTTACTGCTAACCTTCTTGATCAAAATAACAAACATTGGCTCTTATTTCACACACTCAGATCCATATACTCCAACTTCCATTTCAGCTCTCTCCATGGAATCACCAGATCTAACCAAATTACGTTTCAAATTCTGGACAAGCTAACCTCTTTCCTCATTCAAGCTTTTCATCGTTACATTTGGCTTCCACGTAACAAGCTCTTTAAAAACTTGGAATNATCACTTCAATCGATGAGTTCTAACTCACCTCCTTCTTNGAGCANACCTCGCTCTCGTTCCAGCAAAATTCATCATTATATTGGTAAATCCCCATTTGACGAATTCCATAACCCTATAGAGAGTACCACCACGCGTGAACTTTGTGCCTTCTCCAGATGGAAAGATAGAATGGTTAGTTTTATTAAAGAAGGTCATCATTTAGGGGACATTATTGTTAAAAAGGTGGATAAATTAGCGAAACTCACAGAGGGAATGTATAATAGTATTTTGTATGAAAAATTGGACTTAAATTTAGNTACACATAATTATTTATTAGATAGATTAGTTAGTCACTTTGATTTATCACAGGTACAAGGTCAGGAAGATTAGATTATGATGGAAATTAGTTCTTAGTAACAAAACTTTTCTCCTGAATTTAACCTTCGCATGACAAGTTATGCTTTTCTGTTAAAGAGGGTATATTCGTGATTTATCTTTCGTAATTATGTATTCTTTTTAGAACTTCAATAATTATAATAAATGCAATTAACTTGTCTTTTATAAAAAAAAAAAATGGCAATTGTTAAAAATAGGAAATTTTTTATCAGAAAAAAATTCTGATATAGTATTGGTAGTATTAATAAGATACTCTTCATTCTCTTTGAGTCATAGGATTTTCTGTTAAGTACTTAAGTTGTCACTATTAAGATGTTTCTTTTCATTAATATTATCAGAAGAAAATTCTGGTATAATATCAGAATTATTTATTAAATTACCAACAATTAAAGTTTAGAAGGAATATTAACATCTTAAGAAATAGGTAAAGAAGGAAGCTCACTTGCATTAACAAATACAGGCTTTAATATGAAATCCTTACTTCTTATTAGCATTATGTTTTTGAGACATTTTTAATAAAGAGAAATTTTAAGAAAAAAAATCATAAAAGAATAAAATAGACTTTTTTATAATAAAATGGACTTTTATATTAAAAGTCTATATTAAAAATAAAAAATCATCATGAATATTAGTCTCTATGAGATAAAATAGTTATTTCATATGAACTATGAATTTATCATTATTTTCATGGCACAGTATGAAAATCAATGATATTCATGAATTTTCATGAAATAACTATTGTAATACTTATTTAATATAGGTTAGTATTCTTTGATTCAGATATTTTCTATATCAGTCATATTAGGATATAGAAACTTTAGAAACTATAAACTATTAATCTTTTACCAATTATGCTATAATATGATTTAACAACTAGGTCATTACCTTATCAGCTATAAAATAACTAATATACCGACTATTACTACTAAAAATATTTCTGTTATTTTACTGAGAAATTTCATAATTGGTAAATTATCTAAATTTTAATAAAAAAGTGAAATGAGATTGTTTGTACAAAATGTAAATTTCTAATGACTGATATTAAATGACCATTTTGATGTTAATATAATCTCTTAAGATTTTGGTATACTGATTTATTTACCTTTTTTTAAATATGATTAGCAAAGTTCATTTNTTTATATNTAAAGTCAAAAACTATATTANTCTTTNTTCGGTAAATACACTATGATTTTTAATTTAATAATATTAAATCATATGATCAAACATGGCTTTAAATACCTCCCAGATTGGAAATTTAATAGTAGATCTCTCTGTTGAATCTGTTGGTAAATCAAATAAAATAATGCAGAAAAACTGGAATTCAGATTTTAACTTTTTGTTTGAAAATTTAACCTGTACTGTCGTCATAAATAACTTTTTCAACACAATAAATAATGAGTAAATTAATTTTGTTTTTGCATTCATTTGTTTCTTTTTGCTAATTACACTTTTGCAATCAGAAATTCTAAAATATTTGCAGTAGTGTCACTCATATTATTCAGATCATTCTTATATAATCTGAACTATCTGTTAAAAAAAATTTTTTTCTTTTTAAGAGAGGTTTTCATTTTTTTTAATAACTTAAGAAATAGAATCTTAGTATGTTTTCATTATCTTTGCTATCTATGCTCTTAAAAGTGTCTTTAGAAAATTCTAATTTTTATTTATTTATTATTTTTAGAAATTATGGCTTCTTGGACTTTATGTACTGGAAATAATAGATAAAGAAGAGTTATGTATGTTCTTTAATTGTCTTTAGGAACACTCTAACAGTTATTTTTTTTTTTAGGTATTGCAGCTTCTTGGATTTTATGGAATGGAACTTCAGTAAATTATCTATTATCTTTGCTACCTGTGTTTTGAATTATTCATTTTGGGTAAAAAGAATTACTAAGAAGATAGAGGCATGTTATAATTAAATAAAAAAAATTTAAAATAATTTTTAGATATCTTCATTTAAGAAATCTGACCTATTAATATAACTGTTATCCTTTTAATCACAGGATATCAGATATCTGTCAAATAACCTGATGATGATTAAACAGATTGGAATACTATTAAAAGGTAATTTTTTAATTTTATTTTCATGTTTTAAAATTTTTTTTCTATTTTTTAACTATTTTTTTTTTTTAATATTTTTTATTTCTTGTAGCTTTAGTATTAACATTAAGGTATTATTGACAAATTATATCATTACAGCAATTATATATATGAGTATTAAAGAAAAACTGAGGTTTTTTATTTTAGTTTATATATCATGAATTTTTTAGAGAAACTCATTTCATTAAATAGATTTTCTTGATTTTCTTTTTTTTACTCATTAATAAATTCAATATCAATTTGGATTTATTTTATTTGTATTATATTTTTCTAAATTTCTATTAAATCTATTTTATTTACATATTTTGCTTTTCTAATTTTTTATATGATCCTTCTATTTGTTATCCAAAAATGCATATATAAAAATCTACCTTCACATTTATTATCTTCTGCATCCTTTTCTTATTTAGGTTTCCATTCAACAATAACTTCTTCTCATTTATATCGTGATTTTTTTGGAAATTTAATTATAAGTTTTCATCTTGATGAAAGAGGATTTTTTTCTTTTGTATTAATATCATCTAAATTTGTTACCACCAAAGTTATTTCATTTTTACAATAAAATTTGGTTTCCCAATTTTTATCATTAAAGATTTGGGCTAATTTTGTTAATGTAACTATTTCCAAAAATACACTTATAAAATTGAGTTTTTTTTGAAATAACAATATATATGACTATTAAATATGGAAAAAAATTGGCTTTCTGTACAAGCCATAGTAAAGGATTTCATTTCAATTTTAGTAAAATAATTGGATAATTGGTGATGGATTAAAAAAACTAAAGTTTTTTAAAATCATTGATAAATTCTTTAGGGAGCTTATAAAAATTATGATGGGAGATATTATACTTGCTTTATGTTATATCAAACCTTGGTTAGATTTAAAAATTTTTTTGCATATGATGCATTGTGAAATAGAGACAGTTGACTGTATAGGTGAATTTGGAGTAGAAATAGGAGTAGGAAGTTATATAGAAAAAATCATTATAAATTATATGTAAGTTACTCAAATGTATTTTTTTTATTAAAAAATACTTTATTGATAATAAAAAAGCTGCTTAATCAATTTAAAATTTATTATAAATGTGAAATGGGTTTTCTTACTACAGAAATGAATTTTACGTATCAAAGTAAAAAGCTTATAATGCAAAATTACAAATTGATAAAAACCAGATAAAATAAAAACATTTAATCATATGATTAATAATTAGCTGATTTTTTTGGTATTACAATTATAGGTTATTTGAAAATCTTTATCTAAACTCCCTTAACTTATATGGTATAAATCTGCTAATATGCTAAAATTTATTTTGTAACTAATCTAGATTTTTTTTAATAAGAAACTTTTGCAAAGATTACAAAAACTTGAAGCACAAATAATTTCAGGAAAAATTATGGCTAATTTTGAACAAAAATTTAATTATTCTTTATTAAAAAATGTTTCAAATCATAAGTACTTTTATTTCATTTTAGAAACCAAAGTGTTTCACCGAACTATACTATGGAAGATGCCAACACTGCAGGAAAGGGAGAAAACACTGTGAATTGATTTCATTGGTACACATCATTAAGCCTTTTTTTAAAAATTGCCTATTTCAATTTATTGATCCTGCAAGTATACACCAATCAATGTCTTTTGAAATTGCACTATTGATCTACATATTTTGTTATCAGCTATACGATCATCTTTAAAGGCACATGATGATTGACCTCGGTGGATCGTTCTTATTGTTTCATGACATTATTTTCACGTGACTTTTTTTTCTTTTTTTTTGGTTCTTTTTTTTTGTTATCAGTTTAACTTTTTTTCTATAATAGAAATTAGTTCTATAGATATTAGTTTTTAATATCGCTCTTGACTTCCTTTTTACAGCTATTACTACTATATTTTTAGTTGTCTAGTTTTAGTCATTTTATTTTTGCTTCTACAATGTTAAACTTTTTATGTTCTTTTTTATTTTACTATTTTTCTGGAGTATGATTAACCGCACGGTGCTGGTATGATTATTTGTATTCACACTACAAGGTTCATTTCGCAGAAACTTTATCTTTTTAGTTATTAGTTTCAGATTATGTTCAAGGTAATATATTCTTTTTTTTTTATCATATGTAATTTTTATAACAGATCTAGTTATCTAAACTTTAAAATTTATGATAATTAATAAAATTGAATTGTAATTTTGTCAAAAAAAAAAATAATAATGATATTTAAAATTGCTTTTGGCATTCTAAATAAACTTGCAGAGCAGCCGAAACTAGGTATATTTAGTAACTTTTAAGGCTATATGTTAATATAAAAAATTTTCTTTTTATGATTTTTTGTTACGCCACATCAGCTAGCTGCGCCACAAACCTGACACACATTTCATTTAAGTGATGACTATTATGGTTAGTAAAATCTATATCAGAATAAAATCAGAATTTTTACTGTTATCATGACAAAAATTTGTGATTTGATCTTAAACCTAATCAGGATGATCAACAGAACTAGATATATTAAACTTAAATACAATCAATCATTAAAAAATTTCAAACAAATCAGCAGAATCAAATATTACTTTCAGTAGAAATTATATAAAAAAAAACATAGAAGCAGATTTCCCATAAGCGTTTTAATGAGGAATTATAAATATTTTGATAGTGTCGTATGGAATAAATTTACTATTCCCAGTGTAATTGTTAAATCCATTGCTTTATTATACACGCGCCAAGAAGATTCAACCTAAAAAATGCAGCCAAATCTATGAGATTAGAACCAAAGAAAGAATATAGATTGAGCAAAGAATAACTTGCAAAGAATTTAAGTACCCAAAGTCACNGGAAGTGATAAGAAAGAAAAGNTATTTTGTATTTTGTATTTTATGTTTTTGTTGTTTCTTTTATACTAGACTTATGAATAATTTATTTAACATATTTAAATATAGGAGAATATCGAGAAACAAAGATTTTATTGATGATAAATGAGACATAAGAAGTATTTTTTATCAAATAAAGCTGATTGTATCGTTTAAAT
>QKYT01000570.1:49709-64139 GCA_003550305.1 Glomus cerebriforme | reverse complement strand
AAGATGAACCAATTTGGAAGATGTTGAATTGGTTCTGAAATATTCAGCTCAGCAATATCATCACGACACATTGTAAGCTCTTATGTTTTATCCAAATTTATAATGAATACTGATGAAGTGGACTGCTATCCAGGTCAAATCCAGTATTTTTTNAAACATACAATCGATTTACCTGATGGGACTTTTGAGTACAACTTGGTATATATTCGATGNTATAAGCCAACAAATTCTCGATTTCATTTTAGCGTTGATAATGATCAACAGACTTNTAATGTCGAACTTTGGAGTAAAGATTTTTATCCTGAACGTCAGGATTGCATAATACTGGTGCATTACATTTTAGGGAGATTCGTTCTCATAAAGTACAAACTATCGACTCGTCAGAATGCTCGAATATTTAGCAATTAATCCAATTAATAGAAAGTATCATATTTAATAATAAAATATGCATAATTCGTGCATAATTCGTACAAAATTTGTATAAAAAAAATAAATACGTTTATTTTTATGTTTATTATAACTTTTTACATTTATTGTGTTATTTTTTATTATTAAATATTTAAATTNGTATGTTTAATCTATTGGATTAATNAATTGTTANNAACTCTATAAAAGTATACAATTCAGCTATCAATCAGATATTTCGAATGTTGATGATGATTGAAATTCAGCCAAAATTTGAAATGAATTGGCTGAAATTTAGCCGAATCATCACATGCTGAAACTTCTTATTTTGACTAGTGTATGGGATACTATGGGATGAAATGCTTTGAAAATGTCACAGTTAGTAAATACTATGAAGTACTTTGATCTATTATACTTCATAAATGTTATGATCTGTAAATATTATAGAGTACTCTGACTATAATACTTTGAAAAAGCTATAATTTGTAAATATTATGGAATACTTCAATCCATAATATTTCATAAATGTTACGATCTGTAGATATTACAGAGTACTCTGACTATAATACTTCAAAAAAGCTATGATTCATAAATACTATGGAGTACTTCACCCCAAATTTATGTAATTTTTATGATTTATAGATTTTATGAAACCCTTTGTACTAAAAAATTTCCTAATGAAATATACTCTTATATTGAGATTCAAATATTTCTTCTTCAATGATCTCTGAAACAAGTGGAGGATTCTGATTTCATTAGTATTTTTTTGAGATGCGATTTATGGGAAAAATATTATAATGAGTGAAAGAAAGGAGTTTTTATACTTCTGAATAGAGGCCTGTAATGGGCTGGGTTCAGGCTCAAAACCCAGCCTGGACCTGGCCCAGAATCTGGGTCTGGGCTGGCAAATATTATATTAAATTAACCTGAACTGGGTCTGGGCCAGCATTAAATCTTTATAAAATTTCTGGGCTGAGCCCGGGTTCAGGATGTAAACCCAGATTTTCATAATTTCTTAATACTGGCCAAAATTTTCAATTAATTTTAGCCGAAATTAGATTAGATAAAAAATTAAACAATTTTGGTCAAATTTACAAGCTGATTTTATTTTGTAATTTAATTTTTTTATGTTAATTTAAATAAAATTATTTATTACTTTTGTAAAGATAATTAAATAATTTTATATTTTAAGATAGTCAGTAATACAAGATTTACCTAATACTTTTAAAATTTAAAACACTAATCAAATAAGTCAAAAATCAGTGGGATTATAATAAAATTCTATAAGAATCTCTTGGACAAACTTTAAAATACGAATTCTCACCAAGCTTTTATCTATATCATGCGATTTTTATACTATTGGATAGCCTGAAGCAAGTGCTTTTAAACTAGCCTAAAATCGCATAAATCCAATCATTAAAAGTTGAGATAAGTTATTCCAAAGACTTTATTCTAAAATTCTTTCTATTACTTGCAGATCATGAAATATGAATTAAATTAATTTATAAATCCAGGCCAGGTTCAAGCTGGGCCAGATTTTCAATATATTAATGCGGATCGGACTGGACCGGTATTTTATATATAATTTTAAGTCTGGGCTGGGTCAGGCTGGAATTTTATATATTATTTTAAATCTAAGCTGGGCCAGATCATAAAATAGAGGTTAATGCAGACCTCTACTTCTGAATATATCCTACATATAATCATAAAATTATAACAACTGGAATTTGCTAGAAGAAATTTCAAAATAGAATACTCTCTAGCCCATACATAGTAAATAATTCATTTGTATTACTGCAAATCTGCAATGTAATACAATCCCCAAAACTTTTATTATATTAGGTAACAGGAACTGTTAGATTGTCCAAAGCATCAAAATTAAGATATATCATAAACTCAAAAAAGGAGTAAATTTAAAAAACTAAATAATTTAAAATATAACACAAATTTATTGTAAAATACGTAAAATCACAACAATGCATATTATTAGTTAATCATGTATGCAGACAGATGGATATTACATCACAATGAATCTAACTGAAGATGTTTTCAATTATGCTTCAGACAAATAATATTTGTTTTTTCTACTGTGTCCAATACCAGATGATAAAACAATAAATTTTTAAATTTACTATACTAACTAAATTAATGAAAAAAAACTCTAATTATCTTTTGATGTACCACCATAATTAAAAGTAACATTGATCATATTTGCATTTTGCAAAAAAGAAGGAATTGTTAAGGTTATGGGTCTGTTAGAAGCACCTCCAGCACAGAGGTATTAGATGTTTCAACGGTTGATGAATTTGATGTTACGAGTGATGATGATTTAGAGGGTTCCTTAACAGCTTTTTCCAATGGTTGCTCAGAACTTAATTTCCCTTTGGGTCGTTCAGGTGAGATTGAAGAGGATAATGCCTCAGGAGAATTCGCACTACTTGACCTAATATTTTCCTTATGTATCTGTTCAAATAGAAGTTCTAGCGAATGGTGATAGATAGAATCATGTTAATTTAGAGATAATTACCCACTTATATTCTACAGAAACATACCTGTTTTAACCAGAATTTCATTGAAAACTCTTCGTAAATTTCTTCGCCAACTAGGCTCCTTTTGGTTCTGGTACCTTTTTTATACTTTTTTGGCCATCTAATAAATTAATAATAAACATATTTTGCTATCAAGATGCCTCATAAAACCCAAGCAATCACTACTTACATAAAAAGCTTTCGTAAGACCTAAGAACTTTTTATGGCAGGCCTCACCAGTGAAGTAATTAGTATTTTCTTGATCGTTTATTTTTTCTGCAATCTCGTTCCAAAAGAGATACTTCTTTTTATTTGTAGTAGCGTGATACTCCGCATTTCTATTTTTTCATTTGTCAATGAGGATGTGAAGTTAGGCATCAGAGAACTCTATAGTATTTCTTTTTTATATAGTGAGAAGATTCTTTAAGGGTCTGTTTTATAAAATAATATTGAGTGATGTATTAGATCATTGCAAGGCAAATTAATTGATCAATATAATGATTAATCAAATAATAATGGTAGCTTAACTATCATGTCAATAGATCAAGGGTGGTAAAATCTGATTGGCTAATTATCTCATAATTTATAGAAACTCGCCAGCTTCTAAAACCCTTCTAGAACTATCGAGAAACTGGCAGGGAACTATGTAATACAAATTTTAGTTAAAGATGTTATACATAATTTAGCCGTCTATGGTAATCAGATATAATTTAGCTGAATTATAATGTCAGAAAAAAATATGAATCTGTTTTTCATCCTGAAGTTCTTTGAACAAGGGCTAAAAATGAATTTGGGTTTAACAGTATGTAGTCTCACTAAATCAGCTACAAATTGATAAAATTGCTATAAATTTGAATCATAATATTATCTAGTATAGGTTGATAAAGAATCAATATAACATGCTGAAATTGCTATAATTTACTAAAATGCTATCAGTTATAAACTATAAAAATGGTTAAAACTAACTATTCTGGTTTAAATCCTGTAGTAGTGCAGGCGTTAAACAATCTGCAATATAGGTATAGTGATGAAATGCCAGAAATGTGATGTTTTCATATTTGTTATCCATTTAAAAACTTCTTGAATATAACTCAAAATACTTTTTCAAGAATGGATTTATTCAAATGATTGAAAGATAATATAAAGATGGGAATTTAAAGCTAGAAGACGCTCATTTCATATTTATTGCACTATATGTAACTCTTTAGTAATTATTCATGAAAATACTATTGAATGTAGCAATGATTATCTGAAGAAATGTATTGCTAAAACTGCTAAAATGAATTCTAATTCTGTACAAAAGAATATGAAAAATGAGGAAATGTATCATCGCTCAGTTCTGATAAAGTTGATGAAATTTATCTAGCATATTCGGTTATGTACAGTAAAAGTTTGGCTTATTATAGTTATAATTATTCATATGAAGGTAGAAAAAAGATTGTAAATCATTTAATTGATAGTGTAAAAGTTATTCAATGAGTTTGGATAGCTTTTAAGTTGAGACCTAAATCTTTGGCAAAATAGGTTTGGGAGGTAGTGAGGAATGATGGTACTCCTGATGAGAAGAAGTTTTTAGGTATTGTTTCTTATGATAAAACTTATTATTTTATTAATGGAAAATTAATAGAATCTAATTACAAAAGCAATCAATTTTATATTGAAAATAAGGATAATATGCATTCTGCTATTTTGTGGGTAAAAGAGAAGAGAAATCAGTTATATGCATGATTATGTACTGTAGCATACCTAGCTACTTTTAGAGTATTATATCAGCAAGGCTATATAATTGTTAGAGGTACAGTTTGGTATATCATATTAAAATAGTTACAGAATCCCAAATTTTATCTTATTGATAAAAAATATAACTTTGAGAACATCATCAGAATTTTAGATTGTGAAAAATATAGGGGTAAATCAGTAGAAATAGAAAGAATATGCAACTCATTGTCGTTAAAATTCCTATACTATATTCATGGAAAGGATGTTACCATGAATTTCTTAGATTTGAATAATAATAGTGAATTAGTGTACCAAATTTTCCAGATCAGACCTTGATCCAGATCCTGAATATTGTCCAGCCACAATGCATGTTGGCATATGCGACATAAATTAGTATATTTTTTGATCCTCGTTAAAGTGCATATGATGTAATAGGTGATACCGCCCATCAAAAATAGCTGTGAAACTGTATTTGTGTGATGAAATATATCACAATCCTGTCATCCTGACTAATTATTTTAAAAATCAGTTTTTTTACTATTCTAACGATTTACTTTCATTAAGACCTTATAATAGTCATGTCTGAAATACATGAATATTTTGAAAGAACCTTTTTAGAATGGAATATTGAGGACTTAAGTGCGATATATAGAACAATTTGATATCAAAATAGATCGTTATTTCAAATCTCTTGAAATTATTGCAGACTACAATACAGGAAAAAGGAAAAAGAGAGCAACTCTGCTTCTAAACAAATATAGAAAGGCAAGTCAATATCTTTTGTCATAAATATAGTGAAAATAGTGGCGTGGCAGAAACTTTTTCAGTTCTTATCATTCAAAATTTTTCACTAAGCCACAAAACCAGTTGTTGATGCAAAGATAACTTTCTCAATTATCTGATGTTCAAGATTTCTCACTAAATCAGCACTGGTCCCACTGGACACAGATAACTTTCTCGGTTGTCTGATGTTCAAGATTTCTCGCTGACCTGGTGGGATAGAAAATAGGGAGAAAAAATATATGATATATTGCTTAGAATATGTTATTAATTCTTTAAATATTCGTTAGAACGATTAACCTGATTATCAAATTGCAAGAAAATGGAGAAATAATCATGACCCAACTGGTACAATTGGTAGATCCTCATTTCACCTCCATAATCCTACCTTTACAGGAAACCCTTTGATGGGTAACTCTAGTATTAGTGATGGATCTTTTTTTAATTTTTCTGAAAATAAGTCAAAAAGAAACCAGAAAGAGGTAATGTATTTTATTTAGCTAGAACTACTTTTTCTGTCATGTTCCTAATGAATTTTAATCTTTAGAACAATAATGAAAAATCAAAATGGAGAAAAATAAATGGTAAGGATTACTCCTACCAATCCATCTCGAACACCTGAACATCAAATATTTTTTTCGAATTCCTTCATTTCTCCAATCACAAGAAGTAAAAGCGACGATAAAGAAACTGACAATGATTTTGACGCAGATAACAAAGACTTCAGGAATCTTACATTCGATGAGTATATAGATGGTGATGACGTGAATAATAATGATCTAGAGAGAGTTTTCTTAGATGATTCGATTACCTTTGATGAAAGTGGTAAAGACAATTCTGTGAGTCTCTTTTTCTTTTTATCAGTTTGAATATTTCAATCCTTGCTAATAAATGTGATTGCAATTTATAGTATATATTTCAGAAGATCAATATCTCTGCACTATTTTCTTCATACCATGTAAATATATATCAAAGTCAAACTGCACAAGAGTCAGACTTGTCAATTGAGACAGACTATTGCAAAATATTGTAAGTTATAATGATTCTAAACATATCTCTATGAGAATCATTATTGACAAGTGTTTGTTGAAAATCTTAGAAGTTTATCTCACATTCTGCTGTTGCAGGCCGACAACTTCTCAGACCTTCAAATTCAAGAATTTTTCCAGAATACCTTGGAACAGTTACAGAAAAATATGCGTAATTTCTATGCAGTGAAGATAAAAGTTCCACCAAATGTTAAAGCATTATATAGGACTGATCAATTCCAGTTCACAGTTCAGTTCTAGAACATGGATTGATAAGGACTGGATTAAGGCTGACTGAACTGAACTATTAATATCTAATGTCTCAAGTTCTTAAAGTTTTTCAATTTCATTCATAAGCCAATTATATATTGGAACAGAATTTTTAAGTGTAGAAAAGTTACTATGAGAAATATGATTTGTAGTTTAAGAGAATAACTATAAAATATTAAGAATTTATTTGACAGTCACCGGAGGTTAATTTGCAAATAATTCACTGGGGGGGGTGAATTTAATAGAAATTTACCAGGTGGTAAATTTCACCTTGATTTTCATAATGCATTTTTTTATATTTTAAATTTCACTTATTTATATTAACCATTTTTGGTTAGTAATTTTTACCTGGTTTGTTTTTTTTTCTTGTTCATTTTTTTTCATATTTTTTTTGTTTCTTTTTTTTTATTATTTTGTAAGTAATAATAGTATTATGCTATTGTTTTTTAATGTTTTGTAAGTAATAGTGATTTGTAATAGTTGTATTTTTTTGGTTTTTCTATATAGTTGGTTTTTTCATTTTTAACTTTTGACATTTTTAACTTTGACCTTAACAATTTCAAACTCTGACATTTCAAACTCNGACGCGAACTCTGACTCTATAATTTCAAACTCCGACGTTTCAAACTCTGACGTGAACTTTGACTTTTAATAATTTAAACTCTGACATTTCAAACTCTGACGTGAACTCTGACTTTTTATAATTTCAAACTCTGACATTTCAAACTCTGACACGACTATAATTTTAAACTCCAATATTTCATAAACTCTGACTTTATAATTTCAAACTCTGATGTTTTAAACTCTGACGCGAACTCTGACTTTTATAATTTCAAACTCTGACATTTCAAACTCTGACGCGAACTCTGACTTTAATAATTTTAAACTCTGACGTTTCAAATTCTATGCAAATTATAATTTCAAACTCCAACATGAACTCTGACTTTTAATAATTTTAAACTCTGACATTTCAAACTCTGACGCGAACTCTGACTTTAATAATTTTAAACTCTGACATTTCACGAACTCTGATGTAACTATAATTTTAAACTTCGATATTTCAAACTCTAATGCAACTATAATTTCAAACTTCGACATTTCAAACTTCGACGCGAACTCTGACTTTTAATAATTTCAAACTCTGACGCAACTATAATTTCAAATTCTGACTGAATTCTGACTTTAATTTCAAATTCTGACACTTAAATTTAAACTCAGATATTTTAAACTCCAATTATAATTTAAATTCTGATGTAGTAAGTGATATATTACTAATTAAACACAAGCTTTATTTTTCCATCATTTTAATTACATTAGTTATTTTTATTGATAGTTTAATAGATAGTTGCAAATGCAGATTTTTTTTACTTTTCTCTTTTTATTATTTGTTTCTTTTTTCTATTTTAAACCATTTATTAAACAAAATAAAAAAAGCATTTTTATAATAAATCTTAAATTTACCAAAATTTCTTTGATAAATTAATAAATATAAAATTATGTAATAAAAATCATATGATGTGGTGAAATTAACCTTTGGTGAATTATTTAAAAATTCACCTCCTGGTTAATTATTTTTTAAATTAACTTCTGGTAAAATTCACCTCCGGTGAATGTTAAAATCATCCAAATATTAAATATATAAAATTATAAGTAATTAATTATATAAATAATTATATGAATAATAATTTTTATATTTAATAAAGTTTTTATTTCATTAAGTAAATACCATTCAGAATTTAATAAGATTCATTTATGTAAATCTAATTCTTCATTTTCAGTACTATTTAAAGTTTAAATAATTATAATTTATAAATTAAAAAAAAATAAATAACAAACTAAACTAAATTTAAATTAACTTCTCACAGTTTACAGCTTTATTCTATCATATAATAAGTAAAATTCTATTTTATTTTAACATTAAGTACAAGTTCTTTATTAGATAAATTTGCAATTGTACAATAATGAGAAATTTTTCATGTTATTATAAAAATAAATAAATGTATTTTAATGATAAGTTTACAAAACTATATTATAAAGTAAATTATATTAAATAATTAATTTTAAAATATATATAATAAACATACTTATTTTTAAATTTTAACCTTTGAAATTACATCATTTGTTTCAACTTAATTAAAAGTTTTATTTTTATTTTTAAGTTATCTAACTTTTAAAATAATAAATGCATCTTGAGACGCAAGATTTATAACATAAGTTAAACATTAAATATGATTATATTTTTTAGTAAAATTAATATCTTGATCTTAATAAATAGTTTCTAATGTATTCATTAAAGTATTATTATTAGAAGCACTATCTGTTATAATTGCCAAAATCTATATTTAATATAATAAAAAAAATGTAAATTAAATAAAATTGTAAAATAACAATAATATAGATATACCTTATTAAGTATATTTAAATTATTAGTATAATTCATAAATGCTTTTGCCAAATTTTCTTCTGAATATAATTTAAATAATTTATAAAAATCTATTAAAATTTCCTTTAATTTCCAATTTTTACTAATCCAATGTACTGTAATTCCAAGAAATGCCATACAATTTGGTAATATTCATATATCTAATATAAATAAAATTTTACTGAAAGCATTCTAAATTTTAAAATCAGATAATATTATTAGGAAAAAGTAATTTATCGCCATGGCGATGCATCGCCACCCCACGTGACTTATACTATATAATAATTTGTCACCCCCGCGTCACACCGTAGTTTTCCATTTTTACTATTTATTCTAGGGACTTGGAATTTTTTCGGTATGATAAATACTATTTGTCACATGTTATTCATCACATGTTTAATTTTGCCCAAATTTTATAACGCTGGCCAAAATATCCTTATTTGGATCTTAGGTAACGTTATATAATCCAAAAAAAGGCAATTTTGTTTCTCTCGAAAATTGAAATTTTGGGTNACGCAAGATTCCTAAAAAGGCAATTTCATTGCAGATCATTTAATTCCGGCCGGAATTATGAATCACGTGACAGTGCGATGCATCGCCATGGCGATAAATTACAAAATCCATATTATTAATATATATTAATTAATATAAATATAAATAAAAATAAATAAATTACTTGTAAAATATTTTGTATTTTTATTTTTTCTTGATTATAAAATTCTATTATATTTGTATGAATTGTATTTGCTAATGGTAATGGAAGAGTAATATCAGTTTTAAGTAAATGAAGTAATCTTTAAAGATTTTTATCTTCAATAATAGTAAAGGATTAATTGTTACAAACTTTAAGAAAATCCCAAAAAACTAATGAAGAAAAAATGCTAAAAATATTTTGTTAATAATTTTATTATATACTGTATATATATATATATAATAATGAAAATTAAGACAGTATAAAATTTACAATAAACTTATTCATATTACCCATATTTTTATCCACTTTTGTATCTAATTTGCTAAAATATTTGTTTTGTAAATATTTATGAAGATTTAAGGTAGCACTTCCAATATGCTTATATTCCTAAAAATAATATAATTAAAAATTAAAGAACATGTATGTTTTTACTTCTTTAGAATTTTTATTTTGCTGTTGTATGTAATGTTAAAATATTTTAGAGTTAAAATTAACATTACAATGCTCTTGATTAATAAATTCAGGATTAGAGAACTGGCAATATTTAATGCTTGGCATTCTTTTTTATCCTTTTTAATAGAAACTCTTTTAAAGAATAGACATTCCTTGATATTTGCAGAGCCACCAGAATTATTAGTTGAATATTAAATCTTTGTTAATTAAAATTCTATTCTTTTTATTTTTAATAAACATTTGCTATTATCAAATCAAATTTAATATATACAGTATTTACTAACATCTGAAAATACATCCATATGGTTTTTCTAACCAATTATATTATATATTGTTGCAATTCCATTTGGAGAGGTTTTTGGATATTCTACAGGAACTGTTGTATATATCACTTTTTGAACTTGTAATTTAAAAGTAAAAAAAGCAAATATTTTTTCATTTTTCTTACTTTCGTCTTCATTATTATTATCTTTATTCTATTTAAATTCTATTTGTTAGATTTAACAAAAAAAAATATTTAAATTATATATAATTTATCTTATTATTATTTTCAACAAAATCTTATGCAGCATATTCATTTATATCCAAAAAATCATTAATAGAAGACATTATTAATTATAAAGATAGTAAAAGAGTAAAAAAAGGAAGTATATAATATGTAAAATCAAAAAAAAATCATATTTACATGATACATCAAACTCAAAATTATAGAATTAGAGATGTAAAATATTATTCATGATATTATTCATTATATTATTTATAAAAATGAAAAGTTCTAAATTGAAGGTTATACAATATTGTTATATACCTATACATGTAAATTAGTATATGTACGTACAAATAGATGTATGTCATATTATACAACTGTATAGTATACATTACTATACGTTATATAATCTGATGTAATATAGACGTAAGTTTCTACATCTTTTCTATGTGATAATCAAAGCTTGATTTTTATTAAACATGATGTTAATCTATCATATTCTATTTAAAGTATGATTAGTAATACAAATATATCATTTTTTATTCATGTAACTATAGCGTCACTGCATAAAACATCACGCATTATTTATAGCAGTACTGTATAATATTTATTTATATTATGCATTAGTGTGATGAATAGTTAAGTAAATCAAAAATGATATATTTGCACTAGTTTGAGATATTGAACATTTTTTGATTTGTATATTTACAGTATTTCTATTTTTTTAAGTTCGTTCAGCTGGTTAAATAATTTAAAAGAACTATGGCAGAAGAAGCTGATTGTGAAATTCATGATGCCTTTCAGGTAAGAAAGAAAAGAGCAGAAAAAAAAGCTTAAATGAATTCAAAAATTATATTTTATATAGGAAGGGGGAATTGATACCTTACAGTTATATAGGAAAAACAGAATTCCTAGACAAGTTTTAACTGATACCAATTATTACATTTTACAATGCTTGAAGTCTCCTTTAGGGTTACACCCATCAGTCTTCAAAGAAGATAACAGTAAAGGAGCAAATAAATTATCTATACAAGAGTCAGAAACACTTAGTAAAGAGTATCATAATAATACAGCCAAATCCAAAATTACATCCGTCAACAATGAATCTTATATACTCAGATTAAACATCAAAACAAAAAGGCAAAGATGTGAAATTCATGATGGGTTCATCAATTCATTGTCATCCATTAGTAAGAACGGAAGTAATAAATACAAGGACGGAGAACATACAGATATTACGTTAGGCAAAGAACGTAAAGGATGTCCTAACATCAGAACAATTGGAAAAATAAAGGCATCCTTTGGAAAATTACTCAGAATTGGTTCTCTGGAAGGCAATGTTTGGAAAATGATTGTCCCTCAAAAAATGTGTCATCTTGTACATGCGGACTCTTGCTTTACCAGTAAAGGAATATCAACTATTAAAAATCCTACAACCATGTCTCAAGTGCAATTATGTGAAGAAAAAAATGGAAAAACGTTACATTATAATGATTCGCTTATCTTAGTTGATGTATTTGAAGATAATTCTCACATTGCAACCTTAATTAATTATGAAGTTCTTGATAGTGATTTGAAGGAACTAATTTATCATATAAAATGTGTTGCTAATTTTGGCTTTGATCATATAATTATTATTGGAGAGACTGATTATGGAATGATCTTTTTAGACTGTTATGGTCGTGTCTTTTTGTGGGAAAATGAGAGTCAAATGTTATGGCCACTTGGTAATTCTCCTGAAGAAGCATCAAAACGCTTAGTTAAAGAAATAGATCAGTTGAGATGGTTTGAAGATAATGGAACTGTATATGAGTATATTACGAAATGGGAAGATTATTATTAATTACTTATTTTAGTATTTTAGTTTTATAGCTTTCTTAAATTTCTTTTCAATTTTTACATAGCCCAAAAAGCGTGTTTAAGATAGTAATATAGCGTATATGTTATCTAATGTATTTGAATAATAAAAAAATCAATTTGCAATAACTGCATTCCTGCAAAACATGATTTCAGATATTTTGATCAAGGTTTTAATTTGCCATTAGTAACAGAGAAACGTTAACATGTATCCCAAACTAAAGCCTATCTATTTTTCAATCAGAGATCTCAGTTTGAAGATTCTGAGAATGAACATAATTTAGAATTGGATGATGAATAAATATGATGGAGTGGACTGTAGTATTGATTATCTCATCAGATTCATTATAAAATTGATCAAGAAGATATTTGGAAAAATTCTTGCCAAAGAATAAGAGCTGTACGATGTGTAAACTGCATATATATTTTTTTGATTTTAAAAAAGAAGCAGTTGCAAAGCGGTTAGATATTACTGTGCCATATTACTGCGTAATTAATGGACAGACTTTTTATTTTTGTGATCCTTTCTCCATTCATAGGGATTGGCAGATTAACAGATCAAAGAGAAGTGTACTGTATTACATTCTACTATGCCCTGATCCTGGCTTGGCAATTAGAAAAATAATGCGTAATAAAGGATATGTTTACTATACCAATTATTTTCCTGAGTCCATAAATTATAATACTGCATTCTGGTGATATGATGTTCAATAAACACTGTGTCATAAGTTATAACAGTTATGACATTTCTTTTTTTAGCTATACAAAATCTGATTAGCTGATCATCTTGTGATTTCAGTAACTTGCCAGATTTTTTCTAGCATCCATAAAAAATAAGCATCCTTAATGTAAGGTAGGGGTGTAGACCTTTATCGTAAACTGGAGTGTATGATAAATTTTAATGAATTTATTGGATAAAAATTTATTTATGTAATATTTGTCTTTGACACAAAATTTTTTAATACATCTCAACTGAATATTTTTAATTGTTTTTGACGCAAGATTTTCTAATGAATTTTATATACATTCAACTGAATATTTTAATAGGCTTATCTTTGATACAAAATTTTCTATGAAATTTTATACATATTTAACCAAATATTTTAATTGTTATTATTTTGTTAAATTCTTAATAATATGTAAAATTTATGAACATATAATGCCAAAGTATGAATATTATATTGATATACTAAAAAATTTAATTATTATGCATATATGTACCAAAATCTGTGCTATTCTTTATAATATTTCTAGCTTCTTCTAGTGATAATTTTTCATTAAAATCTTGAATTATTAATCTAATTATTACTTCTGGGATTAATACTTCATGTAAATAATCGATTGGCTTTAGAGGTTTGCTCCCTTTAAATATGAGAATCTGTATCTTTATAAACAATTTGATTAAAACTGTAGTAATAATTTCTTCGCCTTTAGTACCATAATATCCAGGCTTCAAGAATTATATATAATTATACTGTATATTAAAAATAATAAAAGGGTTTAAAATTTATACGCCCCCGCGTTGCAACGCATCCCTAAATCACGTGATTTTAATCGAATTTGATTGGCCAAATATTTTACTACAAATTTTTATCCTTTATTATAATTTACAAATAATTTTATTGGCCAATTTTTTATTTATTTTATTTATCACAATCATTTCTTTAATAACAAATTATACAAGCTTTTATTATATATAAAATAAAGGACAGAAATGAAAACAGGAATAAAAATAAACATTCATAATAATAAAAGTAAAGAGAACTAGAATTAAAACACCATTACAG